>WURV02170781.1:0-14335 GCA_011762755.2 Epimenia babai | reverse complement strand
ACAAATACATATAATGTGTGTTAAGTTTTTTTTACAACAATCACTTTTTATAGTCTTGTACAGGGCGTCATTGATCGGCGATATTTTTGGCTATGAACGCCATTAAAATACAAAATTATGATTATAATAATTATTATTATTATTATTATTATCATCCAATGAGAAGTTTAGACGTTATTCCGGCACTGATGGGTCGTTATCGGCCAAGAGACGTCTCCGCGACACTTTCAACCGCTTGAATCGATTATCACGCGATCATCGCAGGACGATGCGTGCCACGTCGTCATTATGATTTAATGCATTACTCGTCTAGCCTTACACGTAACGACGCGTGTCTATTTATCGTGGATGTTACGTCACGACGACTCGGATGTTTTCGTCTGCGCGAGCAGATCACCGATGAAAATACATCGGTTATGTCCCTCACCCCGCCCACACATACTGACACGGCCTTCATCGATCGCATCTACCACCTGATCCACAGACTCCTCAGTGAACGAGACGAGACAGCTTATGTAAGTCGGCGACGAAAACTCGGTATATATTTCGAGAGATATCACTCATATATTATTACCTTTTCCGTTCACTCAAGTAAGGTTTAGTGATCAAGAAAAGATATCCCCGTATCGCGCAATAGCTTATTCTGCGGGTCAGTGAACTAGGTCGGTCCTGTTCAGGATTAGGGTTAGGGCTAGCGTTAGGCTATCTGCTTCTTGCTCAGGTCCTCGGGTATCTTGGCAGAGTATCTGAGGCTGCACTGACCTAGTTCTCTGGGCCGGTTTTTCAAATACACCCATTTTCTTTGATCCAATCATTATAGATTGCCAAATATCAATAAAACCATTTGTCTTTGGTCTAATTATCAATGGGTTTTAATCAAACATTTCGGTTTGATTCAGTCGTAAGATGTTTACAACTCACCAATCCTTTCCTATTTGGCCCAATGATTTTCAGGATGTTTATCCTGAAAAACCATTTGTGTTTGATCCAATGACTTCTACGGTCTTTGCAACAACCAAAACTAATCTCACTTGGGCCAATTATTCGATATTATTTCATCCTTCATAAAAGTTTTATCTCAACTGTGTGATCCACCTGGAAAGTATATGATGTAATTAACACTGGGCTTAACGAGTCCTAACAATTGATGCAGTTCTTGGTGATGGTAGTAACTACATCCAGGACACTCTAGTCTATACACTCGACTAGGAGCGTACCAGTTAAGACTTGTTTTTATATGAAATATTTCATTTTTCTTTCCCACGGAATCTTTTTGGCATGTCAGCAATTGTTCCGGATTTGTGGTGCCTGAAACATCACCCAATTATCAAAAATTATCTTCACTATATAAAAACCATTAAATTATTCAGTAGAACCCATTATATAAGTACTGTAAATTAGATAAGAAAGTGCATCCAGGTACCAGCTATTCAGAGGTCTCTCCATTGCGAAATATGTTCGATAGCCTGGCAAATTAGTGCACTTTCTGCATGCAGGAGGTGGCGCAGCTTGCCCAAGAGCGTGACTACTACCAGTCACGCGTGTCGGCCGAGGGTACAAACAGCCCCAACTCATCCACCCCGATGTCTGTCACGCCCGAGAAACAGCACCTAGCCGTGGAGCTTGCTGATACGAAGGCCAAATTGCGACGTGTCCGACAGGAGTTGTGAGTGGATTCATGAATATATATATATATATACATATGAAATGTCATATTTAGCCAGTATATATGTATATATATATATATGTATATTGTCATATTTAGCCAGTTAGTCTAGCAAGTATACTGTCTGGCATTTTTCAGGCAGAAACTGCTTTAAAACCCTGTGCCCATGGTGGTCTGGGTAGCCGTTGCAGTGTGGTTCTGTTATGGCTTTTTCCCTCCGACGTGGTTGTGCTTAAGATGCTCTATGGATGTCTATGATGCATACCTCCCCACTATGTCGTCATCCCACTGTGAATAACCATTAACTATCATAGACTTAGCGGAGTGAGCGACATATGTGTCCCGTCTGTAGATGTTTGCAACCAGTGGTGTGAATGGAAGGTCATTTGTTTGCCCAAACTTCGTGGGTTTCTCACAGTAGGCGTTTTTCATTTCACAAACCTGAAGAAGCATATTTGACATATGTGAAAGCTTGTTATTTAATAAACTATAATTAGTCTAAGAGGTGTTGTTACCTCTACTATTTTTTTACGGTTGTTTCCCCCACCCCTTATAAGTATGTCGTGTTAACCAAATTAATAGGCTACCATTGTAAAGGGCCATTTAGGGCCCACATAATGATTACCTCTGAAATCAGTTTATTCTTTACTGACTATATTATAATTAAGAGTTTACTTGCAATTTCAAATATATTAATTTTTATTGTTTTTCAAATCAAAATATCCATCATGTGTATGACGGTCGAAACACCGAGGCACGCTTTTCTTACGTTTACTTTCGGTAGGGAAGACAAGATGGAGGTCATGTCCGATTTGAAGGACGAACTGGAAGAACACAAGCAAGGAGTCAGCAAGCTGAGAGCCGAGGTATGATCATTTATACCGACTATCATAGCTAGTTACTTATTAGTAAGCGTATAAAAATAAGGTCTAAATTTATGGCATTGATAGACCTAGCGCTAATCCAAGCAAACATTTTGAGCCGAGATATATGAGGAAATTAACCAGAAATTGCGCGCCATACAAACGGCAATTGGTGTCCTCTTGAGTGACGTAGCTAACTCTTATATTTGTTTTTATTACTGGGAGTTATGCATATTATCTATAACACATGACGCATATAAAACATTAGTCCGATTAGGCCACGTGCCTAATCAACTTTTTGGATTAAATTGGCTGAATTTGGCTCCTCTGCCAGAGTTCAGAACAGTTTTAAACATTTTCTGCTTTATTACAGATGACTGTACATAACAAATTCACGTGATAATGCCACGAGCTAAACATTTTTCAACATAAAAGACCCTCATTCAGATTACAGGCTGGAGTTGTTCGTGCCTTTAATCATGAATTTAGTACAGTTTCAATCATCTTTATCCTGATATCAGACTCGTTTAGTGTATTGAGATAGTTGTACTTACGGCAGCGTTGTAATGTCGCATGCGTTGGCAGAATTTAGAGCTGGTACAAGACGCGAGGGCAGCACGGACGTATCGGGACGAACTGGACATGATCAAAGAGAAGGTGATAGTTAGATATTTAACGCACGAAACTTGCGGGAATATTAATGATTTTCATTAGGCAGCATTTCGTTCTGTTTTGGTTGCACACAGATGAGGTGTCACGTACTCACGTAACATCCATCAGTGGCTGTATTATTAGCATCCAACAGATAGCCTCTTTTCAGCCTTTGCAAGGGTGGCCTTTTCTGCGTCTTTTCCAACGTCGTAGCTCTACTATCAAAATCCAGTGGATCGGTCTTTTTAGCTGAGTGCCTTCACCAGTAAAGCCCATGAACGTGGCATTTTTTGCATGTACCTGAGTTAGCTTCACTATTAGCACGCAGACCCGACTGGAATTCAGCGTTTATTTCACGTTCGCCCATATTTACAGGGTGTTAATGAAGTGAAGGATTTATCAGTTCATGTATTATAAATAAAACTCATATGTTTTGTCATCACTCACTACCACACCACTGCAGCAGTACAGTTGCATTGGTACATGACTTAAAGATTGCCACGTATATTCTCATCATCATCTCCATATTCGGTTCAGATCTTCCCGTTAGCGTGGGTGGGACTGTTACAAGGTAACGTTTTTCCATCTCACTCTGTCCAGAGCCAAATCACGATTGATACCATTGTCTCTCAGATCACCTTGTATTACCTCATCCCCTGTATACCCTCCACAGCAAGCTCTCTACGCTTCTTTACCCAATTGTCATCATCCCTTCGTAGTTCTCTTTTCTGTACACACTCACCAGAGGAAGTCAAACCCAGACCTTGACCCCGCTGGAGTCTTTCAAAGACGCATCCCACATCTATTCTCTCCCCGATCAGTCTGTAGTAGTCTACTATCTACTAATCCACTAGTCAGTATACTATTACTTATGACTTTGCTCCGAAATTGTTGTTTTTCACATACTCTTTGGACGGACGTTATATAGCGCTTATTGCTCGACCCAGATTTTTTACTACGGTATTTTCCACACCAAAATATTAAGGTCAATCTGTCCGTCGTGCTCAGCACCGCTTAACTCAGGCTAGCTTGTAAGGGGCCACGTAACAAAGCTGTCAATGGATCTGAATATATCTTTGACCAGGTCTCTAAAGTGGATCGCTACGAGGCGGAGGTAAACCGGTATAAAGAACAGCTGAATGAGATGGAGTTTTATAAGACAAGAGTTGAGGTGAGTTCAATCATGTGTGGATGGAATTGTGTAACTACAATGATTTCTTATTACCTTTTTAAATGCATTTTCCTTTTGGTGTTTGTGTGCTTTGCTTCATGAATAATTTCAACATTAGTAGTAATATTGTAACATGAATAGATTACTATGGAAAAGTAATGAATTGCAATATTATAATATATATAATAATGTATTAAAATAATGTATTTTATTAAAAGATATATTAACCCTTGGTGTGCTGAATCCAAATAATTCTACTGTGCAGTCCATACTAAATACGTGTTTAGTAACTATAATAATTAAATTACTTATATTCTAATTTCGTCTAACCCTTATCACACTGACATATGTATATCAGACTACTACAACAATACAATTCTGTGACTACAGTGTGCTAAGGGTTAAGAGCCAAAAGCGTAAGAAAATATTAATTATATTTATTATAATGAGACACATGAGCTCATCAAGTGAAGCAATAAGTGGAGTGGCCGACAATGCTGATGAATTCGAATCCTATCCATGTGTCATTGTGTTTTCTGGTATTCCCTTGTATTACTTCCAGCGAGGTCTTTACCTCAATTTATCCGGTGATTTAGCAATAATTACGGGTGAAATTAATTAGCGACAATTTGAGTCAATATACACAGGGAAATTGAAATTGTAAGGGATTCGCTAGGGCCTAGCCCTGTGCTCACATTTGACTTTTACATTAGGGGATTTTTTATTACCATATATATTTATTGCTCAAACTTTAGTAAAAAAATTTATAAATATTCTGTCTTGTATTTTTTTCACTCAGTAACTTTCGTGAATATTGAGAATGATTTGTCAAAAAGTAAATTATTGTAAAATTTCTTCATGGAAAATCACATGTCACTGTGACTGACATTTACTGCCACTAATAGAGTAGCACTAGAGCCGCCTTTTTGTCTTTCTTGTTCAGGAGTTGCGGGAAGACAATGCGCTCCTGGCAGAGAGTAAGGGTCTCCTTGAGGAGCAGTTGAGTGGTTGCCAGAAACGCGTCGAGGCCGTTACAGAGTTGGAGACAGCCGTTAGGCAGTATCGTCAGCAGAATGAGGCGCTCACCAAGGTCAGTGCGTTACTGACTGGCCTGAATCCTGTCGGATGTTACATCAGGGAGTTTTCTATCCATTTATTTGCCTATCTAGTGCTGATACCGTTTGCAGGTAATGGCGGTGTGTGTCAAACGATTAACCAATTTACATTTTTATAACCATTACAGCCCTAATGTTTGTCATTGTTTCACTTCACTCTATTCAGAATACGCATCCACAGTGCACTATTTATCTATTGCAGCTTGGGAAACATTTATAGACTTACTGCACAGTTCTGATGTGTTTTCTTAGTTCACATTGTGTTACATAATTACATTTGTTTCTTCATAATTCAAAGTCATCACCGTAACTATGTGTATATTATACAAGTTTATACAAGTTTAAAACCACCACTAGGCATTGTAGTACTCCTTAAATTGCACATAACTGAATTATTTTGTTTATTAGGCCGTAGCATTGTAAACTGTCATTGACATCATCTGGTCATTATTGACCAAGGGATTATTCACCACTCTAAATAAGCTTTATGGTTTTTATTATTATTATTATTATTTCTGTCACTAACCTCATATTTATTGTAAATTAATGATATGGAATCATGTGGGTGAACAATGGTCATAACAATTTCTCTAAAGAAAGTTTTGTGCGATTGGTGCTGGTTCGAGTCATATGTATTGCGATGGTTATTTTAGTTGTATGAATGGTTCAGAAATTAGAGTTGCATTTCTTATAGATGGTTTTTCTTATGAGATCGTGAAAGATCAGAAAAGGTGCATAGTGTTTGCTTAGAGTTGCATTTATAGATTTAGAGATAGTTTCTTAATACTGATTGTTGAATTTGCATCTATATATTTGGATGTGGCCTCGATTTGATATGTTCGGGTGTGACTTTATTGTATGATTGGGCTGCCTATTATTATAAGTCATGGCATTGGATGTAGTATAGTAATAATTATATGTGATATTGTGGAGTTGTGTGATTAATCATGATACTCCATCAAGCGTGTATGCTAATTTTTAAATATTTTAAATGTTTTTCTTTTTTTTTGTCTCCAGGAACGAGAACTCGAGAGGCAGAAACTGGATTCGCTGACAGAGGAGATGGCTCGGCTTGAATTTGACAAGAAAAATAGCATGAATGAGAGCGCTACGTTGGAGCATGAATTGGAGGAGGCCAAGAGGCGAGTTAGTGGTGAGTGCGAGTAATGAGTTGTGAGTGCGATCAGTTAGTGGTTAGTGTGATCAATCAATGGTGAGTGTGAACAATGAGTTGTGAGTAGGATCAGTCCGTGGTGAGTGCGATCAGACAGTGGTGGGTGCGAGTAAGGAGTTGTGAGGGTGATCAGTCAGTGGTGAGTGTGATTAATGAGTTGTGAGTGTGATCAGTCAGTGGTGAGTGTGATTAATGAGTTGTGAGTGTGATCAGTCACCGATGAGTGCGATCAGTCGGTGGTGAGTGTGATTAATGAGTTGTGAGTGCGATCAGTCAGTTGTGAGTGCGATCAGTCAGTGGTGAGCGCGACCAGACAGTGGTGAGTGCGATCAATCGGTGGTGAGCGCGATCAGTCAGAGGTGAGCGCAATAAGTCAGTGGTGAGTGAGAAAAATGAGTTGTGAGTAGGATCAGTCTCAGTGGTGAGTGTGAACAATGAGTTGTGGGTATGGTGAGTGTGAACAATGAGTTGTGGGTAGGATCTGTCAGTGGTGAGTGAGAACAATGAGTTGTGAGTAAGATCAGTCAGTGGTGAGTGAGAAAAATTAGTTGTGAGTAGGTTTAGTCTCAGTGGTGTGTGTGAACAATGAGTTGTGAGTAGGATCAGTCAGTGGTGAGTGTGAACAATGAGTTATGAGTAGGATCAGTCAGTGGTGAGTGAGTAAAATGAGTTGCGAGTAGGATCAGTCAATAGCAGACCTCGTGGCTCAGCCACTGCCCAGCCCACTAAACGCGGGATATTTAATCCTAGGGTTGTTGAGGGTATCTTGTGGGCCCAAAAGAAATTGCATTAATGCAGAACTGGGTAATAGTAAAGGCATTTCTAGAAAACAACTACCAGTCATTAAAGGCTCAGTTTACGAGGAATCTCAGTGGCAACTAGTCAGCCCAAAAACAATCAATACCTTCAATAATCACATCGCACCCATCAAGGACAATATCAAACATCCACTCATTCTAGAGAGATGTCTACTCACAACAATCGGGGATAAATGTTTGGCTGAGGATCATAACGAGGTGGTTTCGTACCTCGGACCTCTCAGTTATGAGTCTAGCACTCTGTGACAAGTTGACTATCTGCTTCTCTAAGGGAAGTAATATTAATGGTGGCCTAATTTTTATCCTTATCCTAGTTCGCCTATTTCTTATTGTGTTGACTAACGATGAATTTTTTTTGTAGGCCGTTTGACTAGGACAATATTTGATTTGGCAAGGGTCATTCATTTGTCTATGCGCCCTTTATATAGATAGTAAACAATGTTGTGAATGAGTTTTGCTTGGTGCAGGACTGGGAGGGTCATTATCCTCGCAGATCGAGGAGTCATCAAATGCCAAAGTTCTGCGACTTCAGCTCGAGAATCAGCGACTGTTGCAAAAAATCAGCGAATTTGAAGAGACGACATCGATTGATAAGAACACTGCGAATCTGGAATTACAGAAGGAGAATCAGCGATTGGCTAAAAAGGTTGCTTAGATACGGTGTATGAATGTCAATTTGTCTTAGTTTAGGTAATGTCATAAATTCAGGAGTCGGTGAATGAATGTTGAAGCCTGACTGCGTACGTTTTGATGAGAAATAAATTTAAATGTAAGTTTTTAAATTTTTATTAACTCACAGGTTGAAGACTTGCAGCAGACTTCTTCAGACTGTATGAACCAATTGATGGAGTCGGAGTCGAAACAGAAAGAAGCCGATTTAGAGCAGCGAAAAATCTCGCAGAGTTTGGAAGCCGTGCGAGACACGTCACAGAGACAAATAACTGAACTAGAGATGGAAAATAAACATCTCAATCAAACTATACAGACCTTACGTGAAAGAAACGAGAAAACGAACGATTTACGAATGAAGGAGGTTGAAAAAGAGAATAAACGTTTACACGATAATGTGTCGTTGCTAACTCAGAAAATTTCTACGTTGGGCTTCGAGAATCGGCAGTTACAGAAGGCATATGATTGCCTAAAGGAGAGCTCGGATAAAATATCTGATTTGGAGAATGAAAATGCTAGTTTAGAAAAGGAGAATGGTGAACTGCATAAAGAGGTAGCAATGTTGAAGATGATCTGTGATAAATGTGAGAAATTGGAACACGAGAATCAACGGTTAGATGCCGAGTGTCGGAAGATGTCTCGTGCCAATGATTTGTTGAATAGTGCTGTGGCGAAGAAGGATGATTTGGAAAAGATAAGGATAGATTTGACTGTTGAGAATGAACGGTTGAAGAGGGCATTGGATGTCCAAAAAGATACGTCATCAAAATCTTTGGTTGAGTTGGAAAGCGAGAAGGAAGATCTTTGTAAACAAGTTGATGATTTTAAGAAACAACTGGATTCTACAAAGTGTGATGTCGCACGCATCGAGCAGTTGGGGGCGGATTTGTTAAGCATCGATTGCGAGAATAAGAAGTTGGAGAAATCGTTGGAGTCGACGGTGAAACGATTGAAGCAGGTCGAACGCGATAATATGGATTTGGAAATGGAAAATGAAAATTTGCACAAATCGGTGGATTCTTTGAAATTGTCGGTAAAACATTTAGATGTTGTCGAGAAGGAGATGGCTGATTTAGAAGTCGAAGTTAGTAATTTGAATCGCGACAAAGCTACTTACGAAAAGGATAATCGTAAGTTAAAACAATCGTTGGAGATGAAAGAGGTGAGTTTGGATGATGCGACGTTCAAGTTGCATTCATTGGACAAGGAGCACAAGAACCTGCAGAAGATGGTCGAGAGAAGTAACAGCATGAACTTGAGGCTACGTGAGACCGAAAAGGAGAACAAGGAACTGGTGCAGCAAGTGACGGTCGATAAAAAAACTGTGGCCACTCTCAGGGATGTGAGTTCACATCAGTCTATAATATATTATAGCGGTATTACTACATCTAAGTAGACCCATCTTTTGACTGATTTGCTAATACTGCTTATCAGGAAAAAAGCTCACATAATGAAGAAAATTCCCAAAGACACAAATTGCCGTGAGTGTGAATGGCTCGCAAGGTTTTAGTTATTTTCTGGAGTGGTTCTTAGTTAAAAAGTCTTCTAATGAAATTCATATCATTAAAGCTGTTTTAAATGTTTATGCTGAAATTTTTTTTATTTTCTGTATTTACCGAATATTTGTAATATATTCTTTGAGTCCTCATTGAGTATCAGTTGTATAATTTCCGTTTTATCCAATTACCCATGCAGCGGTGATTTTTATCGTGTCATGTTTTTGTCGATGGCGGCAGGATTTATTCAACGAGAAGTTGAAAAACCAACAGCTCACCAATGACCTGGATCGCCTCAACCACGAACTGGAACGTATCGGCGTCAGCAAGGAGAAGCTCATCATGGTTCAGAATACGCAAGATGAAAGGTCGTCGCCTAACACCCCTGAACAATCAAACATTAAATTATGAATACACTGGAACACCCTTAGTTGTGGATGGCTTATTTTTGAACACACTGAACATTACATTAAGCACTCTATTGCGAGAAGGGCCATTAAGTAGCTAAATTCATTTTTGCCGCATGTTCCAAATGCCAATAGACAGGCTACCCATGGTCCAATCTGCTCAATATGTGACGGGTTAAGATTATGTAAAGTGAGGTGCCGAGAGACCATCCGGATAGCATTTGAAACACTTTCATGTCAGACGGAAGATACCCGTATATAAAAACACTATGAATTATTCCTCGTTTATATTCAATGCCTCACAAATTGGTGCTATGTTGTTACAGCCGCTATACGGTACTCAAATATTTATATATATAATTATGGACCACCCTATTGTCTCTACTAACTACCTTATGAATCGGCGCTAGCAGCTGCTACAAGGTACTTGAATATTTACATATTCAATTATTGACCAAGCTTTTTGTCTCTGCTCAATTCCTTAGGAATCATTGCGTTGTTGTTACAGCCGATATAAGGTACTCGAGACAATGATGGAGGATGCTCTGAAAAAATCCACCGAGATCCAAGAGAACAAGATTTCTGCTTTAGAGAGCAGGTACAAAGTTAATTTTACGTCAGAGATTCAGTAGAATTGTTAGGCATATGGATATAGATGAGGTTAATATTTGACTAGACTACGATAAATTTCACCATAAATAGTATTTAGAAATTGCTGAATCGACGTATTTATGGGCCATTTACACAAACTAAAATAATATCATTGTCATTAATACCAAAAGCCTCGATATTCAATCTCTGATATATCGGTGTTCTATGTGTTCCACGATGAGACCCGGTCACGTAATTTGCCTCAGACTTGACGAGTCTAAGAAGAGGAACAGCAAGTTGCAGGAGGATCTTCATATGGTGCGGCACGAGTACGAGGCGTTGAAAGAGAGGCTCGAGGAGGAGACGGCGGGATCGGCTGCGAAAGACGGGTAATAATAGATAAAACACATGATGTATTGGTTGAGCTGGTATCGGCGTGATAACCCCTTATTGGCAGTATACACTGCAAGTTTATGCTGTGGTGAATACGTTAAAATGATTATCATGAGGGTAGCCAATGTGGTTCTTTGAATAGCTGGAGAGGAATGCACACAAAAAACCTATACATCTGATGGGACTCAAACCCATTACTTCCAGATAACCAGTCCGGTGCTCTACCAACTGAGCTACAGGGGCAAGCTTTTTCCTGTGCATTTATGTATTTTACACAGTTTTTTGAGAATGCACCGATATTTCAGTCCGTATATCATGCCAGAGCTATACACGAATATTCATAACAAGCATGATGGACTTTCAATTGATTAGCTGATGTTTACGTGACATGATGTCAGTGGGGGTAGCCAATCTGGTTCTTTGAATAGCTGGGAAGCATGCACAGAAAAAAAAATATACATCTGATGGGAATCGAACCCGCGACCTGATAACCAGTCTGGTGCTCTACCAAGCGAGCTACAGGGGCAAGCTATTTCCTGTGCCTTTAAGTAATTAGCACCGTGTTTTGAGAACCACTGATATTTAACGTTCGTATATGTATTTAAATAGCACCAGACCAGTTATCTGGATGTCATGGGTTCGAGTCCTATCAGATGTACAGGTTTTAACCTGATCCACAGGTGTAACTGATCCACTGATGTTATTAGCAATAGTCTCTTGATGGCCATGTGTTAAAAAAATCAATTTCATTTCAGTGCATCTCTTCAAATACAATTCCTTAATTGTTATGGTGTCATGTCATATTAGTTTTACATACTATATATGTGTCGTGTTCGTGTCATGTTGTCATGTAGTATTACATTGCTACTTCACCCTCATATCTAAGTCACATCAGAATCATATCAAACTCATGCGTACATCATTGTGAGGTCATGGTCAACTCGTAATGTGTGTCATGTTGGCAGTTCAAGGGTACGCGTGGTCACTCATCCAGTCATGGGTCAGATGAACGCTACGAAGGACATTCTCCAGCTGAAGGATCACATGGTCGAGGTTGAAAGAGCTGTAAGTTAATCTATGATTGCTTAGCAACAATAAGCCTTTATTATACTCCATCGGCTAGTGTAAAATTTACATTGTAGACACCAGATCTTTCAAATTACGCTGATGCCAGAAATTTTTTCCTGCTCAATTTCTTCAAAATTATTGCTCTGTAGACGATTCCATTGTAAAAAATAAATAGTGGTGGCCAACATAGATTAATGATAAATTTTCTTACGCAACAGCCTGATGTCATGCTGTGGCCGTATTGTTGTAGAATGCGACGTTACTGGCAGAAAACAAGAGTTTCACTAACCAGATACAATCTCAGCATGAACGAATCAGGCAACTGGAAACGCAAGCGGCTGGCATGCAGTCCCAGATATCTGCTGCGCAATCCCGCGTGAATGCGATCCAATCGGACAACGCGAAGCTTCAGGTCGAGAACACAACGCTCCAATCTCAATCGGCCGCACTCGCTTCTCAGAATGCCTCACTCCATGGGCAGCTGGGTAATCTCGAGTCAGAGCATGAGCGCCTCGTGGGAACGCACGAGGAGTTGCAGACGGCGCACGATTCGCTGTCGTGTGACCACGATGCGTTGCAGCAACTCCACGAGCAGCTCTCCAGCGAATACGAGGCGCTCATCTCGGAGCATGGATCTCTGAAATCAATCCACAAATCATTGAAAACGGAAGTCAATGAGTTAAGAACGCAGTTAAGTTCGTTCCTCGATGGGCGCGATGACGTTAATAAAGTCTGCGAGATGTTGGAGCAAGAACGCGATCAGCTGAAATTGGAGACAAAATCCTTGGGTAACTTACAGATGGATTATAACGAACTGCGAGATAATCACGATAAATTGTCCAAATCGCACGAAAAATTGGCGACGGATTACAAGATCTTGATCGGTGACCACAAGAACGTGAAGACTGAATACAACAAGTTGAAGCTGAAGCACGATGAGGTGCAGGGGGATCTTGACGGTAACCGCGCTAACCTGCACTCAACAGAGATCGAGATTGCAAAGCTCGTAAAGAGATGCGAGGTATTGCAGATGAGTGACAGCTGTAGGTTACGGTAGATGAGAGGCTATCTGGTGACTATTTATTATTAGTAGTTCACTTGAGCTTATGCTCGATGAGTTTTTCTGATTGGACTTCATCCATCGTCCATCCATCTGATGTTAACATTTTCTTAAAAAAATCTTCTTAACAACCATTTATCGTATGTCTCTTAGATTTGTTAAGCATATAATCATCGGACCAAGGGGAAGTAATCTCTGGCAATGTTTATATTTTTACTTAAAAAGTCTTCTCCAGAACTGCTTGCCATAGAGCTCTGCAATTTGGCACATATTATCATGGGGTTGCTCTCTTTAAGATGTGTTAAGCATATTGTCATCAGAGCAAGGGTAGGGTATTTTTTCTTAAAAGACCCGAAAAAGTGTTTTCAAGCCTGTTTGGCCTCTTTTAGCTCATTGATTGCACTTCATCCATCGTCTATCCGTTCATCCCTCCATCCAATGTTAACATTTTCTGAAAAAATCTTTTTTTCAAACCATTCGTCGTATAGCTTTGCTATTTGGCAGATATTCCATCCTTTAGATTTGTTCAGCATATTATCATCATTAAGCCAAGGGGAAGTAATTTCAGCCGATGTTGTAATTTTACTGAAAAAATTTCACAACAAACGTAAATTTTCTAAATGCTTCTCATGTTCCAGAAGAATGCTTTTAGGCTATTTTGGCCTTTTGTTTGACTATCTAAATGAGTGTTTTGGGCCTGTTGTTTTAATATCCTAATGAGTGCTTGAGGCCTGCTTGGTCTCTTGTTTTAATATGAATGTCTGGAGGCCTCTTTGGCCTTTTGTCTTTTCCTCTTTTCGGTCTTTATTTTTCATGGTTTTCTATATGAGACTCACTCTTATATAAAACATCAAAATGATAATATAACATAGCATACACATCAATAAATTGGAAGCTATAAAGTGATGTGATGAGCAAAAAATGGCATTATTCGAACTAAAGACTCAGTGAAATTTCTAATTAATCTATTCTACCTAGAAAATATAATAGCTTAAAAGTATTGAGACCTAAGACACACATTGGATTAGTTAGTTGTACTTCATCTCAATGGAGTAATGAAATCTTGGTTAGTTTAAGAAAGTGTCCTATTAGATGGAGGGGTAGGAATTTAGTGTAATAAAGTTTTTTAGTAACAGGTATGTAGATATGATATTTTGCTTGTAATATACACAGTGTATTGTCGATACCTTAGT
>WURV02170770.1:0-14339 GCA_011762755.2 Epimenia babai | reverse complement strand
GAAACACAGAAATGGTAACTACTGTGAGTATTCGGACCTGCAACCTTTTACTTCGTTCCTCAGAGGTGACCATCCGAGCTATCTCGTTCCTTCTGGTGCAGACTATCATATGTATATATGATATATATCATATATCGATATGACAAACAAATAGGTCTAAAACAATCACTAGAAATAATCACATTATTACATTTTATTGCCGTCATGTATTCTAACTTCTTATGAAGATTAAGGAGTGACTGAGTCCATGAACAGTTAATAATTGCGTATCTTTCTATAACTGTAATACATATATCGTATCACGAACCATTGGCATACAAAAAAGATGCTGCTAAACATCCACACAGACATGCGAATACCGATGTGAATAAGAACTATATGGAGTTATATAACAATTTCTAGATCGCGTTGAACTACACAATGTGTGGAATATATATAAAATTAACACAATAAACAAAGTGAGACATTTTGGTAGAGTTTGATAATATCGAATGGAACATCCTCGATCCATTCTCTAAACTCTCCGTATTTTACCAGCATACCCCGGTGTATTAGGAGCCGCGCAGGATGCGTTGCTGTTGAGTGAGAAGACATGATTCACGGGTCCGCGTACTAATCACCTTGTTAGGCTTCCTTTTACGTAGTAGTTAAATTAATAACTACTTCTGGCCGGCGAATGCATACAGTGATTCGACTGTCGCTATCAGTGGTGTGTGTATATATAACCACGAAAATGGTTTTATGATTTGCTGCGTGCGAGATGCGTCCGAGACATCTTTTTGCGACGGTTCAGGGTATGGTAAGTACTGATATACAAGTGAAGTGAATATGTATGACATGCGTTAAGGTAAGGTAGGTAAATAGTAGAGAAAAATGTATGTGAAAAATAATGGAAATAGTTAGGCAAAATTTATATGAAAATGTAGGTAAAAAATAAAGTAAAAGTGTAGCTAAAACGTAAGTGAAAAAATTCAAGTGAAAATATAGATAAAAATGTAGGTAAAAGTGTGGGTGAAGATATGTAAAAATGTAGGTAAAAGATAAGTAAAAATGTAAGTACAACATATGTAAATATAAAGGTAAATATGTAGATAAAAGCGTAGGTAAAAATTTAGTTGAAAATATAGGTTAACAGGTAGGTGTAAAAATGCAGGTAAAATGTAAGTGAAAATGTTGGTAAAACATTTACTAGAATATATCTGACAATCTAAAAATTTAGGTAAAAATGTAGATGAAATATGTACATAACAAAATAGATGTAATATGTAGGTAAAAATGTTGGTATAGAATATCGGTAAAAATGTAGGTAAAGTATAGATAAAATGTAGGTGATATTGTAAGTAAAATTGGGGAAAAATTAGGTAAACATGTAGGTAGAATGTTGGTAAAATGTAGGGAAATTGTAAGTAAAAATTAAGGTAAAATGTGGTTAAGAAGTATACGTATAGAATACGCATGGAAGGTGTCTAGATAATTATATTTATGTAGCACTACGCTCAGATTGATTCGTTGTCTACACCTTCATTGTCTTTTTACATTTTACAAAGTTAGTATAAAAGGATGCGGGAACACGACGAATGGATTCGCCTCATTTATTACGGTAGGGGGAACTACCGGGTTTGGGTAGACTGTTGATCTCTGCTCGTTCACCTTAGTGGTGCCAAACACCTATAGACAGCATACATAGGTCGCACGCTCAGTCAAATCTCTTTACAATCAGATCGAGCGATAGCCATGAGGGAGGCGCCACGCAGGCGGGCTTGAAGGATATATGATTGATATGTAGTTGTGTGTCGGTACGTGTGTAGGTGTGAAAGCGAGTATTGTGGTCGAAGAGACTGGTCGTTTTATAATGGTTTCGTGAGCAAAAATGTGAGTAATCAGGTATGAGTAAGGAACTAAGACAACCCAAGTAAAGGTTCTGATATTTATCCATTGGACGAAAAACGAATAAATACCGGGAATATCCTCGGTTGGATCCTCGGGCAAGGTGTTGTATCATAATTTTTTGATTGACTGGGCAATAGGTAAATCACTATTTATATAGAGACGATTGTATATATCACATGAACGTAACAGTGGCAACGCGAGGAGGTACCTCGTCAAAAAGGCAAAGTACGAAAGCGTGATATCGCGCTGCTTTCCCTACATGGTATAAAATGCAATCTATGTGTCACATTTGCATTACTTCTTTATTACTTATTTTATCGTAACAAGAAATGACTGAGTTATGTTTACTTAATGATTTGTGTTCGTAGGATGGAGCTCGGATCCAGGAAGAACTGCTGAAGGCGTGTGAAGCGGGCAGCACGAAAGCCGTGGAAGAGTTGCTAGAGGCTGATGTCGAGTTCAATGTGAACGCAACCGACTTTCTTGGGAGAACTCCGCTGCAGATTGCTCTCGAAAAAGAGGATATGCAGGTCATTACTCTGGTTTATCAGTGGGAGAATGTGCGTATTCTAAGTACGAAATTCTTTGATCTTTCATGAGATCTTACTAACATTTTTCGATTACTTTCGTAGAGTACCTTTTTGGTGACCCGAGTAAACATCCCGTTGCCTTGATGGACATTATTGGAATATACTTTACACATCGTGGGGATTACATGTCATTCCCTGGGCGGACATGGGTGTAATGCAAATGAGGTTACGCGTACGTTACGATGTTTGTTCAGATGATCAATTTACTCCTGCCCAAGTCCAGCATCAGCAATATCGAGGCGACCTTACTGCATGCCATCAACGAGAGCAAGGATACGATCGCCTGCAACATCATCCGTCACGAGCGTTACTCTGATATGATCTACCCGCTTATGAAACGCCTGGGTAAGATACCAAGCTACATTTAACTTCTTTTTATAGATGCCAATAATTATTGCAATGTATTTAATATTTATTTTCTATTTAAGGAGCTGATAATTACGGTAGAACAGTTATTTAGTACACATAAAAATCTCTTGGACGTGCTGCGAAATGATAGTTTACAACATTTCCATTGATAAGTCATTTCTCTGATGAAGAAGCCAGCACGCTCTCATTTTTTTCAGAAGATCATGAAAAATTATTTTTGATTTAGGTAAACCATCCTACTGATAGTTTTTGATTTAAAAAATGGTCACTAACGTCTAAAGATATTTAGAAAAAATTATTTTTTTTCATTAATAATCTTGATTTCTTTCTGATAGAGGCTTACACGCTGTGGCGACAAGGGGCCGATAACAGACTTATGAACAGTCGATGCCTACAAATAGTGTTTTTTGAATAACAGGCACGCAGCGCGGTTTGTTAAACTCCGACTTTACGTCGACATCCGGTTTTTACTTGGACACGACGCCCCTGATTCTCGCGGCCCAGCGTGAGCTATACACTGTCGTGAAACTTCTGCTCCTGCAAGGTTCAAAGATTGCTCGTCCCCATTCTTACGATTGCCCGTGTGGAATATGCGAAGACATGTAAGTGTATTGAATCTATCGACTTTTATATTTATATTAAAGACACTTGACATTTACGCGAATGTTACAATATTTGTGCTTTAAGCTCTTTGGTGTGTAAGTGTGAATATTTCATATTTGTACTTGTTAGTCAATACTTTGGATATATTAAATTTTACAAGTGACTACGCAGTGTATTAATTTAAGAGTAAAACGGTGTGCCATCAATTGACAATCATACTACGAGCTGCCATGTTTCTATAAACTTCACTCATAATTCGTGATACAGTTGTTATCTTAAATGAAGCACGAAGGAGCGTCTGAACTTTATTTAAACGAGATTTTTATACGTCATTATAACACGTGATATATTGCTCAGCTACAACCGTGACTACATGCGATACGCGCACCGGCGTCTGAACGCATACCGCGGCCTCACGAGCACCTCATACATCACCCTCGGCAGTCAGGACCCGTTTAGCGAAGTTTTCGCCCTCAAAAAAGAAGTGCTTGGACTATCGACTAATGAAAAATACTTCAAGGTAAGAATAAGTCATTCCGGTTATGTGCAAAAGAGCATGGTGCTAATATTATAGAGCAGTTTTAATCTGACGCTATTTTTAGCGTTCCGCACTCTTTCCGCAGACACTTATAATGTATGTGATTGTTGTAGAACACCGCTACTATCAAAGTCTACATCTGTAACAAAAATATGGTATCACATTGGATCAGTCATTATATATTTATCGCTGAAAATGAAAGTTTCCATGACAGGATATATCCAAAAAATATACATACTCTACACTAAGGGTGAAGTTTCTTCTAAGTATTAAATTACAGTTAATCTATACATTTATTACTTTCACTTATTCAACTTGTATCTATGTCAATAAATATCTGAATCAAAGCAAAATACATTGGTGATGGGCAGTCAAAAGTGAGTATTTTTGGGACATCCTGTATACGTACTGTATTGAAGTCTTATTATTTTAGTATGCGTCATTTGGCAGGTGGTATTCACCAATCTCCAGATTTTTTTATTTAGACGTGGAGACGTGTATGTATGCAGCCATTAGCGTTCGTTGAGTAACACGTGTGCTTAGTGTTTTTGCCTTTACGAATTGCTTATATCGTAGTGTTTATGTCTTGGCGCAGGGAAATACCAGACGAATAAACAAAGTTCTAGACAGACGAGAAAATGCTGTGTACTGCACGAGCCGAAACGATATTTTAGTGATTTATTTAGGAAATATCGTTTGTTTCACGGATGTGACTACCTCTAAGCGAAGTGGCCATGGAAACCAGAACAAACATTTAACAACGTTAACCTTCTGGTTGACGTTTTAGCCGATAATGTACCCAATTTACGACTGAAACATCTTGCGAACTTAATTGATTTGCGAACAGTTAGCTTTACAGCGTGTTGTACTTATCTTTTTTATCAAACGATATAAGATTTTCATGCATGTTAAGGTGTGTCAATAAATATGCCTGGCAAACAATTACGGATAACACGTGGCTTTGATTTGTTATTGTTCGAACTGCATTATATCAAGGATGAGCAGACGCGACAGCGAATTTTTGCATATCAAGAATGCAATAAACGCCACACGTGGTTGTACGATATGTACCAATGATATAAGTTTTATTTTGCCCCCATCTAAGCTGTTCTAGCAAAATATATTTCATTTTATTTTGATAAATGTAAAAACAAGGTTATGATACGCTACTGCGTGTTAAGGTGGCCCAAATCTGTTTAAATTAGTATTAACACAAGTTTTCGTATATCAAGTATACTTCATCAGGTGCAATCTGTGAGTCTCAGATTGCACCTGATGAAATATAGTTGATATACGAAGGCTTGTGTTAATCCATTTATAGTTAGTCAACAAAGTGTTACCGTTGTATTTTCGTATTTACGACATGGCTAAGACGGCAACCCATACCTCTAAATTCGTATTCCGCTCTATATTGATTGTTTCCCATTTCATCGTAAAAGTAATCACCATTGCGCGAATTTGAAATCAGATTTTATCGGTTAAAAGTACATGGAACCGAAATTATTTCTGAGATATTACAATCTCGGATGCCAGAAGCAAAATGGAACAGACTCCAGTCAATAAGGTACATAAACGGAATAAATTACATAGGTTGTTTTTTAATCAGACAGGTAGGAAGTTCAAATAGCAAAGAATTACTGCAGTCCAAACGGGAGAATATTAGGGAATAGAATATATTCGAGTGATACACGGTTTGGTTCGCCTTGTAAAGCGCGCTTATGTACAAGATCGGCACAGTTAAAGTGACCAGACAAAGGAAGATTTCTATCCAAAACTGAAACATTAAGACTTTCTGTACCGAATTTGAATGAAACAGAGAAACAATAATTACATATGTAAATATTGTACAGGGAAGGGAAGCAACCATTTTGAATCAAAAGTTTCTTTTCCATTTTTTGGGACATAATCTTTGATATGTTGAACGGTCAACGTAACTTCGCGTGGATGCATGTCAAGATTACAGACCATTCGCTCGACTTTCTGTCACCATTCATAAACGTTTCGACATTTCACCTAGGCTGAGTACGCAGCGCTGGCAAAGAAACTCAGTGAGTTTTTGGTGAAGCTGATCGACAACATTCGAGGCACTCGCGAACTCGATATGATTCTCAACAAAACGGATGGCGAACGCGACGATGGCAAGATGTTTGAACCTATGGCGCGCCTCCGTTATGCGGTCGTCAATAAAGAAAAAATGGTAAGTCTGACTTCGCTGCATGCATCGCAAAATTCAGGCGAGTTCGCAGAGCCCAAACAAGCGATCGGTCAAAAGGTTAATTCATATGTCCAAACATCAACGACGACTTTAAATTTGTATGCATGTAATATTATTATTCACTAAATTCCATGGAAAGTGTCAATTATCTCCCTATATACAAAATGGTACGCCCTGAACTGAAGACCCCCAAGTAACATCTATTTCGCATATTCACAGCGATGTTATAAAAGGTTTTTTAAGTCGATTCTGTAGGGAGGGTATAAAATCTATATGTATATACAGCAAATCTAATTTTTTGTCACAATTCTAACAATTGTCTCCACTAAGGACAAATATCTTTTTTGAACGTGATCATTTAATGTACGAAAATATAAGGTATCAATCGGTAAGTTAAAGGAGCGACGAGATCCGACCATGAATATTTTTCCACTGGAAAAATATAGTGATTCCCAATTGTAAACTGGATGTCATGATATGGTATATCACAATTGACACTATGCTTATATAAAAAATGCAAGGCAACACGTTATAGTCTAAATGGCATATTATTTCCCACGATAATATTACAACCATACCGACTCTCTCTTTACTTTTAAGCAACGTCTAAAAACTCGCCTCTTTACCGTGTCGTCTTAGTTGGTTGGTAGGGATAACATTTAGGTTCTTTTTTGTGCTTAACTCTTTTCATCCCACTTTTCACCATGAACTGCTCTTAGAGCATGTTTTACATTGATTAGAGCGGTATAAAAATAACCTATATGTATATACTATAAAGATTCACATACTCTTGCGTATACGAGTATACTTCGTTAGGTGTAAGGTGTAATCGTTTAAGTGTGGGATCTTTATCGAGTTAGTATTGTTAAGTTGGCAGAAGGCGAATTACAATCGTCCTTTGCTCCTTTGTATACATGACGACCGTAGCGCCATCTTTGTCTGCTGGTTTGATGGTAAGTTCCTCACAATTTTTTAGTTGAGTGATCGCTTGGTGTTTGCGTGGTTTGTGGTTGTGCCGTATGCTGTGGGTTTCGTTACCAATGACATCCGATCTGACACGGTCGGCCAAACAGTCGATCTTCGAGTCTAGTTTTGCGTTGCGTCTCTCTAGTCGAGTCCGTGTGCTTTCCTTTTTTGTCCTGATGGTACTTTCCGAATCGGGTACGTCGGCATCATTACGATCAGCCTGGTCATGGTCATAGTCAATGTGGCACTGAATCAAATAATCGGGTCTGTTCTCACACAAGAATTTATGTTACAGAGAACCAGGTGGGGCAGCCGTGTTAATCTATGCATATAACTTCAACTGATGAAGCATTCCTTGTGTATGCGAAAGTTCGCGTTTCAATAATTTTTTTAGTCTTATTAGGTGGTATCGTTTGTTACCTTATTAATCAATTTTAAGTTTTGACAACGGGAACCACCAATGTTGTGTCTCGTTGTTGTTTCTATCTTAATATTGTTAACACGGTTTAACAAAACCTGCCTTTCGCTCGATAGGTTACCATTGACCACCTTTCCTGAATCCAACGTAGTCCAGTTACCTTTTGATAGTTAGACAAAATGAGTACTTGTAACAGCTGGAAATGAACACAGACACGCATCACTATGTATCTAGGTCTTAAGTAACTGGATGAAAAAACACAAAGAAAGGCTAATCAAAGCAGACACGCATCACGTTATATCAATGTATTAGTGTCTTATCTCTGTCCTTGAGTGACTAAATGAGGACGTCACAAACGACGAAGAAATATCAGTGTTGGATTTTACAGCTGCACATACATCACACTTGAGTGGTTGTACAGCCCTACACACAGTAATCTCTAAAGTATTTCTTTTGTGCTTATATCCAACTCTTATGATTCCACAGTTGTACATACGTACATTACACTCGAAATATTTTACAGCTGTACATACTTACACAATACTAGAATGATTTTGCAGCTGTGAATACATCAAATCCAGATGATTTTCCAGCTGAATATACATCACAATCAAATGATTTTACAGAAACACATAAAATACACTAGAATGAATTTAAAACTGTACATACATCACAATCATATGATTTTACAGCTGCACTTACATCACACTCTTTTCATGCCCATGGGACGATTTTAGTTTGTGGCACACCCAAGCTGCCAAATGAAGCTCAACTGTGTCTGGTTTGACCGAGTACGTTACCTACAGCGCTGTCGGTGGTGGACAATACTTCCGATATTCGCGTTGTTTGCCTTAGTCTACCCCGGTGCCTCGACCATACACAACTTTTTCCCATCGGTTGAGGTAAACGTGATATATTTGATATGTCATTTTATTAGGTATAAACCAATTCACAATACGATATATACATAAAAACAATTAACATCGAAGAAATAGGAAAACATTTCAAGGCGGCACCGTTATAAAAATTAAATTTCCAACACAACAAAATAATGACGACGACCTACACGAGAGCCACTGCGCTGAATGCTGATTCATCTACTTATCTACAGCTTCTTCACTATCCCACGATATTCGAAGAAACATCTAAGACGACTTTCTTACCATCGTGTATGCAGTGCACCTCAAATTAACGTCGCTCGCGCCTGCTTCCAAATGGCGATTAGTACGGATGATACGATAAAAAGCTCAATGTTTTTTGCTTGAGATACGAATTCTCATCTTGTGATCGTAGGTCGGCGCACTAATCACGCAGGCATGCCGTTATCTCGGTCACATCATAAAGTTTTTATTTTTTAACACAAAAGCAAAAATTGACGATATCATTGTCGGCAAATATAAAAGTTAAGTTCTATTCTTGTTCAAAAATCTAATAAAATGTGTATTAAATGTGTATTAGTTGGTTTCGAGTAGATAAAGAACGAACTAAAGTCGTGGAGTAGTGCTGCACTACTGCTCGTCGTAATTATTGATATTGGCATTTCCTAGTCAGTTCCAATCGCATACCATTGAAGAACAAAATGTACTTACAGTGTAAATACAACGCATTGCATTTGTACGTTTTTCAGAAATTGTCTATATTAGATGCACCCGTGCTGAAGTTCATGGCACACGCGTATAGTTTCTTCCTGTTCCTTTCATTCCTTACGGTGCGAACTTTTGCTTTCCACACGGGATGCACGGCGACTTTAGCTAACGTCAGCGCGCCATACCAGCGTGAGTTTTCGCGCTTCTTCAGATCATCACAAGATAATCCCTCGTCTGTCGTCACGCGTCATCTTGATTTCTATATCGTGGATTCGCTGATCACCCTTTGGGTTATAGGTAAGCGCTATCTTCGTCCTTTCAACTGTGCATGTATAACATAAAGAAACCTTTCGTTTTCACGGTTTGCAGCACGTAATTACTTGGTTAAAGCATTCCGTGTATATGCTAAAGCTCGTCTTTTAATAAATTTTCGTTAGTCTTAAAACGTGCTAGCTTTCGTTCTTTTATCTATTTGTTAGACTAACAAGGCTACTAATGAATACTGTCAAAATTGGAAACACTATTCTTTAGGTGGAAGCTTTATCATCATGTAATTATACCTGATTCTGATTACGACAATTACCACTTAACAGTAGCCCCCAAAATCAAAATAATAAGGTTAATTGTCAATTTGTAATATTAGTTGACACGGATCCCAAAGTAGTTGCGTTTCTTAAACTAAATGAAATTTGCATTTCATATAACGAGAGTTATCGGGACTATACACAACATTTTGATTACAGTAAGTCGAACTTTTTATTATCGTAACAAAAGTTAAGGATCTGACATAAACAACGATCTGTTACAATAACAGTGAAAATATTTCGTCGCCGTGCGTGCGCAACAGCAATTTATTTAATTACATTAAATGCGATAAATGTTTGGTTACATACATTTTTTATTTTAGGTGTCGAATTTGTGCTATTCTCATGCTGCTAAAAATACGTCGTGTGATACAAATAGTTTCTGTTAATCTAAGGAATGCTCTGGCAAAAATGTCGACGGATATTTGACGTTGGAGCTCGTGAACACGTGGCGCGCTACAACATCTACGAGGCCATTGACACAGCCATGATATTTTTATTCTCGACATCGTACACGCTACAGTGGGTGGTCTTAACCAAGGTAAGATCCTACCGCCACGCTCTTTATTAATAGCTAGTTTTACATTATCATTTTGTTTCATACTCAAATCATGCAATATTGACGTACTCAATACTGATTTAAAAACGAAAAGAGAAATATTTCAATCAATGATGTATTAAAGGTAAGACGAATTTTCAGTGACATTTCTATATTTCTTTACACCGGATATTGTGATGTCATAGGCTAATCGGGCAGTCGATTACTTCTCATCAGAATCCAATCTTCGAAGCTTCCTTCAGAACCAAAATGGCACCGCGTTAACACACTGGTATTTTCTGAACCCAGGTATACTTCAAACCATATCTTCGAAAATGATAGCATTATTGTACCATGTACCGTCTTCCCTGTCTAAATTAACTTTATGGGAATAATGATATATTCGTAATATTACATGCCTTCATTTAATGTTTAATATACCTATGGTTTTCGATTACATGAAATTTAGTTTTATTTAATTTTATTCACAGACTAGGGACACAGATTAGGCCAATAAATAAAGAAAATTAGTTTTATTTCATTTTATTCACGGACTACGGGCACAGATTTAGCCAATAAATCCTTTCTAGTACACTCGTTTATCCCTAATGTTGATATTAAATTCACTGAAAGGCAGCCAAATACCCCTCATAAAATATCATAAAATAAAGAACTGATTAATATGAGAACCGATGATGCAAGTTTAATTCAATAAAATAGTTCGTAGATTTCTAGATAAACATATAATCTGAAGTTATTATAAAGTACCTGTTAAGGTTTCATAGCAACTACCGACACATAGTTGTGTTGCTATGTATTTCTTTTCTGTTGTTCAGGACACAGTCTTACCTATAACCAACAGGTCGTGAATTGTAGCACTGGCAAAGGCTGAGATTTTCAGAGACATTAAGTACCTAAGTTAGGTTGTTTTCAAAAACTATCTAATACATCTTATGTAAACCGTTTTCGACTTATACTTATATACTTATATTAATATGCAAATACTCAACTAATGTATCAAATGAATTCTCACCTACTTACCCTTAATATAATGAGGTAATAATATTTATAATTTGTAACATAAGTAATTGATTTTCGTTCTTAACAAATTACAGATAGGTTTTATTGGATGAAATTTGACCCCGCATTGATGAGCGAAATTCTATTCGCCGCCGCTAACATTCTCAGCTTCTCTAGAATCTCGTACCTTCTCGCTGCCAACGAGACGCTAGGACCGTTACAAATATCGCTCGGCAGAATGACATCTGTAAGAAAGACTATTTAAGTGTTTTTTATCAGATAACCGACGCTTGTAAAAAATACTACCCGATTATCTCTACACGCAGAGTTATTCAAGTCTTATAAACTGTGAACCCCAATCTTCACATTCTACAATTCTTCAATACAGAAAAGTTCGACTAAAGTGTGGAGTTTCAAAATTGAAATATATAGTTTTGAATATACATAGATAGAAGATATCATCTTCAAGTATGCTATCGTTTCATGCTACGTTCTACAGGACATTCTGCGATTCGTCGTCCTCTTTGGTGTTCTTTTCATCGCCTTCATGCTGGGCATCGACAACTTGTTATGGCCGTTCGCCGATGTTCACCGCGAGGCAACCATTCTCACTAGACACGCCAATTCTAATAACGAAACCATGGCGGCCGGCGCACACTTCGGATCGTGAGTATCGTTCGGTTTTGGTCACCTCTTACCAAACTTAGTCACGCCTCGACCGGATATGAGACGTGACCACCTCATTTCTGCTAATATCACATGGTTTAATGAAATCACCATGTATATACATCATATATTGCTCATACTTGTCTCATCCATGGTGATTTAGTACTGCTAGTTCTAAGGTCCGGTCGAAAAAGGGCTATCACGTTAAAGGAGTCGTTTTGCTATTGTGGGCGCTACGCAACAATGACTATGAATGATGAGCATTATTCTAATTCTGCAAATGTTTTCACTTACTTTTCTGGCTGTAAAATAATAAATTAAATCTTAATCAACATAGGCACGATATCAAACCAGGACAGATTCAAAAGTATATTAAAAACTCATTTATTTGGCAAGCATTGACTTATTTATGTTATAGTATACATCTTTTACTTATTCCACGATAATTTGAATTATACTTTTAAAAAATCCATATATTCATTCAAGCAAACAATGCCTCTTGTTTATCACCATCTTTTGTACTGATAACAATAATGTTAATGCATATTGCCGTTAAGCTGTGACTACGAGATGAGGAACCGTTAATGTACGTTATTTATCTAAAGACGCTATATACGTAGAAATTCAGCTTATACATTGGATTATTCCTTTTGTTCCTTATGTATGTCAATGAAAATTATAATTATACGTAGGTTATTTTTATACCGCTCTATACCATAGAAATATGCTCTTGGAACGGTTCACAGTGATTAAGTACGATAGAAGAAATTAAGCAAAGAAAAAAGAACCAAAATGTTAACAGCCAACTAACACGACACAGTAAAGAGACAAGTTTTGAGACGTTGCTTGAGAGTAGAAAGTCCGTATGATTCTAATGTAGAAAGGAAGATTATTCGATAAGACGGGACAGAGTGCGCAAGGAACGGTTACGAGTAGCATTGTCTCCCTTGAGCATCGATATGTAATATGCCTGATCGTCCATCATCATTTTATGGACTATAATCAGAGGTGATCCCTCAACAATATAAATACACCATAAATCTATCATAGACAGATATGTGAGATGCTGTCTTAGCCATATCGAATAATAAAACAAGTAGAGTGGGTCGGGAGATCGGGGCGCCGCCATGCTCGCGTCCCTGTCGCCGGCGCATATATATATATATATATATATATATATGACTCGAAACTTCACAAGGATCATCCATATATTATTATAAGATAATACACTAAAATATATGTATAATACATTATGAAAGCAAATGCGATTGATTTGCTGGATGGCTTGGGTATTGTTGACGAAGAAGAGTATATGTTTCACATCGTAAATGGGTTAGCCAATGTGGTT
Source organism: Epimenia babai (assembly GCA_011762755.2). NCBI lineage: Eukaryota > Metazoa > Mollusca > Solenogastres > Cavibelonia > Epimeniidae > Epimenia > Epimenia babai. Next base: position 1,008 of record WURV02170770.1, on the reverse strand, counting down.
CTATAAATCGATGGAAAGAAATGTACAGAAAAAAATCTATACCTCTGCAGGGACCATCATTTCTTTCCATATGTTTCACATGTTGACCACTTAAGGCGACAGAAAGCCAAGCCCATACACGAGTACCGACATTTTACTGCACAATAGCTCAGTTTGTAAATTTGACTTGGACTGTTCACACTGAATTTCTGACATTAGAAGTGGCGTCTTAGTGGTTGTTAGGTGTAGGTCTATCTACCGGAATGACTCCAAGATAAAATCGTCGCCATATGACGTCAGAAGATCTGGATAGATGGATAAGCATGTCCCAGCGACATGTGGCTCAGGAGGTAGGTGTGTTACAAAGTGTCTTCTCCCGTGATTGGATTCGCTATCAGGCTACTGGTACAGCCAACAGACGACATTGTACTGGGCGCCACAGAGTTACAACCCGTGCACATGACCGATACACCACCCTCTCCGCTGTAAGACACCGCACGTCCACGGCTACAACCTTGTAGAAAAACCTAAGATGCATCAGGAGTTCGTGTATCCATCCAAACTATCAGGAATATGCTCAATGAATAAAGATTGAGGGTTCGGCCACAAGCTATAGGCATCGCACTCACAGTTAATTTCATAGTCTGTAACCGGCTCTAAGAACATTGAATTCACCCTGCGGTGCACCAGGAAACTATTGAAATCGATGCCATCCTGGGGGATCTCACTTGGTAGTTGGGGACCATTGTTTAAAAAAATGTTAAAAATTTTGTGCCGATCACTTTCTACTTTTCCATTACATTTGAATTGATCGGGGAACTTTTGAGAATTTCGTTTCTCTATTAATAAATTTAGTATTTGCCATGTATCCTTCATATTATCCCTATTTCACAAGTATAAAACAATAGTAGTCTCTCTCTGCTTTTCTTATAACCGAGACAAGTTTGTTTTTATACATTTTATCATGAGATTCCCAGAGAGTGGTGCGATCTGCTAAAAAACTTTATATAGCATTTCTTTTTGTGACAT
>WURV02170759.1:0-14346 GCA_011762755.2 Epimenia babai | reverse complement strand
TAATGATATGAGAAATTAATATTACATTATTACGTTTAATTGCAACTACAAATAGATTTACATATGAATAGAAAATACAAGGACTACTACAAGACTCGCTACAAAACGCAATGATAACAATACACCCGCGTCTGCGTATATGCATATGATATATAACCAGTTTCTGTTTAATTCTGCTATAAAGACCAAACTTTTTCAAAAAGTGTACAGCTTTCCATAAACTAGATTATTCTATCAAAACGGCCCCTACTCTCTCTACTGTCAAAAAACGTTTACAGCTTTAATAATCGCGAATTTGTCCTTATTTTTAGGCGCGATCTGTCAATTTCACAAACACATCAAGAATCGGTCCTTTTTGAGTATTTTCAAATTGTCACATGAAATCATTAAGATATCACTAGCCTTCAGGGTCTTTCATCATCAATGCATCTCTTGCTGCTTCGCACGTTCCGTCTTCGTGAAAGATTGCGGTGGTCCGTCCCCTTCTTTAGAAATCTACTCTCGACATACAAGCGCTTAAAAATTATCGGCCTGTGTCGACGTTAAATCGCACTTCTAAGCTGGTTGAGAGGGATGATTTTACGCAGATAACACTGTATCTTAATGTTAATAGTTTATTTGAGTGCTATCAGTCTGCTATCAGTCTGCCTATCGCTGCAACCATAGCACTGAATCTGCTTTGCTGCGTGTTAGCTTCGATATTCATGACTTTCTCGATAAATTCTCCACTTCTGTTGTACTAGTTTCGCTGGACTTGTCCGCGGCCTTCGATACTATTGATCACAAAATTCTGCTTCGTCGTCTTGAACGGCGTTACGGTATCGAAGGCCGGGTACTTGCCTGGCTGCGATCGTATCTTTGTGGAAGGCGTCAGAGGTTCTTTATTGGCGTCAGAAGGGTCTTTATTGGGCCCACTGCTCTTTACTCACTATCTAGGTGACCTTCTTCGTCGGCTGAATGTGAATTTTGATTTTTATGCTGATGACTGCCGGATTTATGTTCCGTTCGACAACACTGCTGACCCTTCTTCTGTGAGTGACCACGTGTCTGATTGTCTGCTCCAAAAAGAATATTGGATGTCTCTCAATCTTTTGAAATTGAATGATAACAAAACTGAAGTCCTTGTTATCAACCGCAGGCATTCAGACCCGTGTTGCAATCTGTCGGTTAGGATTGGTAGCGTCATTTTTGATAAAAATCTATCATTGTCTGATCACATTAACTCTGTATGCCGGTCGTGCTGCATTCAATTACGCTATATAGGTCGCATAAGACTGTATATTAATCGTGCTACTGCTGAGACATTAATCTGTTCTCTTATTCTCTCTCGTTTGGACTATTGTAATTCTCTGCTAGTCGGGGCTCCGGCGGGTCTGATTCACAGACTACAGCTTGTACAGAAGGGTGCTTGCCGTCTTATTGTTCAAATTTCCAGATTTTCTCACATATCTAGGCATTTGAAGGACCTCCATTGGCTGCCTGTTTCACAACGTATTCTTTAAAAGGTTCTGACTTTTGTCTCCAAGCCTTTCATGAGACTGGTCCGACATAATATATTAATGATATGATTTCTGTGCACGTACCCACTCGTCAACTTAGGTCGGCAACTCAGTCATGTCCTCTGTTAATAAGAGGTGCCACCTTTCCACTACCAGTAGCCGTTGTTTTCGTTATGGAGGTCCTACTTTTTGGAATAATCTTCCATATGAGATTAGAACTGTTCGTCGCCCTTCTTGTTTCAAGCATTGGCTCAAATCATATCTATTCACTTTGCCGTCTTAACTTAATTTAGAGTAATAGTTGGTAAATCCGACTGCATTTTTTAAAATTGGTTGACCCAATCCAGAGTTATGACCAACAGTATCTCTTGGCTTGGTTTATTTTCGCCCACCCTGTATAATAGATCCTCGTGGGCCATGGGGTATACATTTCCCACCACCATATATGGTATGACCGGACAGGAGGATCGCATTAAAAATATTTTTAAAAATCAGAGTATAATATCTTACCTCTGAATATATAACAAACACCTCCTATGAATGTTGGTATATGTGCAACCATAGTATCGCTCAAGAAAGTGTTAAGTGGAGAGAGCAAAGACAAGATACACGCTGGCGTCGCTCTGGTCAGGATAAAGTTGTGATTATGTGATGTGCGATATTTTTTATCCGGAATCAATCTATGCGAATTTATTCAATTTTTCTGCGCAGGTGAACCTGTACTTGTACCAGTCCTGATCGTCCAGCTCAGTACATACGTAACTTTTAGGTTTTTTTTGTTGTTGTTTAATAAACAAAAGTCCACTTTGTTAAAGAGAGCTAATACAGTACTTTATTGCGTACGTACTGAGGTACAGGCGGTAGCAGTATTGACAGAGAGGTACGCTCGCTTCAGTGCAATTTTTCGTAGGTATCGATATATACCGTAATTTTGGCACGCGGGGAATTTTGGCGTGATTTTGTAACCGCGGCATCAAATAAAACCGCTCCAGGATTCTGATTATAATTTATATTTTTTCCATAACCCAAAATTTCTCAAGAAACGGCGTCACTGGATCTTGTATGCATGCATGTATAGGTCGAACCCTAGTTCGCTGCATGGCCAATTTTTACTCTATACAGACTAAATCATCACCATATTAAGTAAGTAAAAAACATATAGGTTAGTGATGGCATAATGTTCGTCCATTTCTCTAATGTTAAGCTGATGTTTCTGAATTGTTCGCATATTTTTTTGACATTATGAAATGATTGGCGTATTTGGGTCCTTCAAAATAACTGTCCTGGTGGCCATAAGGACCGTAGTGGTTCTTGTGTTTAATGTGTAAAATCATCTCTGCTTCCATGGGCTCCGGAACACACCAGCAACCCGAAACAGAGAAGACAGGACAAAACGCAACCCCAGCCTCCCCTCACTGGATCGTTTAACTTCATGAAAAAACCATTCACATTTACAAAATATAAGTAAAATAGAGATAACGAAAAAAAGATAGGCCTATATGGCACGGAACGCATTCTTCGCAATTTTTCATTAGCCTAATGTTCCCAATTTGCTAATTTGCAGCTTCTTGAAGAATAGAAGTTGTAAACGCAGAATAATGTAAACAACACAACGCCATATCATGAAATAACATGATATTATTTATGGTGTAGTCAATCCACGACATTACATATACTGCACATAAAATCCGCAACTTGCAACCCAACGACCAGTACTTTACAGCAACTGTTTATATAGAAAATAAAAACGACGAACAATGAATGAATAAACTGAGATATCGTGGTAATAGTTGAATGTGAGAAACAAGCCTGCTTATATCTTGTTGCAATTACAAATAAGCATTGGGTAAAAATAGCATGGTTATACGCGACATAAAGATTTGCAGATGCCAAGTTATTGCAGGTATTGCGTGTTAGAGATGGTAGAGAAGGCTGCCGGAGAAGGAGCTGCAAGCCGGGTCACACGCTTTTATGGTCTGAGTGGCCTTGGCGATGCGTACTGACACCGAGTTGCCCACGTTGAGCTCAACGATGGCCATATTAGACGCCTGCGAATCCTGATTTGATGTTGCTGTCGAGATAGGGCCGAGCTCGGGTGAGTACAGCTCAAGTTCCAAAAGAGGGTCCTTCGAGACTCCGGAATAAAGGAACTGGTAGACGCCTTTCACGGGTGCCGTGAAAACCCAAGTCGACAGGTTGAAAACGGATTCGTCGTTTCTTTTCGCTACGGAAAACCGAACTGTTTTGTCAGCTACGTCCGCCGATAGTTCTGTCTCCAGTTGAACTGAGAACGCGTAGTATTTTTGAGCTGAAAAAGTAGAGCGATTCCTCTGTAATGGATGACAGTGGTCTATTTTGAAAAGCGAGCCATCAAAGCTTTTCGACGCTCTAGAGCTAAGTCAATGTGACTGATGTAAATATCTGCAGAATTAACTGCGATAATACGGAATATTTAAGTGAAGTACAAAATCGTTACAGTATCCCACATTTTAACCACCGCAGTGAATTAGAAATAGAATAGAAAATATTACAATAGATCAACTTGAATATATAATAAGCCAATTTCTGGTTATACAGTATAAAAGTAGTGGTTTTTACTTGAAACAACAACACGAAATGATATCATCATAGAAATTTACATAGCACCTTAGCCCGACGTCCCAAGTGGACGTGAGAACCTGGACACTGGGACCAAGACGCTTAACCATCCTCGGCGGCGATTCCAGAAAATTCACGTCCCACTCCCTCAGTTCCCAAGTGGGTATGTCGATATAACCATAACATACCCCTACACCTATCTTGATCCAAAAATAAAATCGGTCGCCCCTCCACGACAAAAAGACTACTGTGTAATTGTACATTATGGTTTAATACCGCTCGCTCGCACGTACATGAGTTTGCTCACACTTATTCACTATTCAAACATGGTAGGCAAGGAAACATATTTTATATTGCAAGGACAACAATCATGCTCGTTTTATATACGAGAGATAGACACAGGGGTAAATTATTTCTCCGTCGTCTTAGATTCTCACAACAGAGCCATCACACGACCAGGAGCACCGTAGGACCTCAAATACCTGATCGCATGGATTGTATCGTCGAAAAGGGATCGATTTGGAATAAATGCAAAATAATCTACATACTCATCTAAAAAACTCAAATACACGCTGCTAAATGATCAATATATATACAAAACTGAATTTGTGAACGAAGTTCAATAGCCAGTTAGGGGCTGGTTTTCCGTTTCGAGATCAACTCATCAGCACCATCACCAATGAGGAATTATTTTTTATATGAACAATTCGCATTTGAAATTGTGAGTTTTTAAAAAAAACAATACATGACATGTGTCTACTTGTTGTTACCTGGCTGTTCTGGACACTTTTCTGTGATGTGGATCGACGCGCCATGAACGCAGACGACCACCGCCGAAATTGCTACCAGGAAGTTCATCGCCATTTTCCGGATGATGATATTAACGAAGGAACTAAAAGCGAAAGTTGTGTAAAAGATATTTTGTAATAATAATAAGTCTCATAAGTGTGATACAAAGCAAATTTTCTTTATTAGTCATAACACACTTTTCTTACATGTCATTTTAATTCTGGGTCTTATCAATAGTTTTTACGTATCGATCGTAGACAACACAAGGTATATCATTACGGATTTGTGTCCCTTAAAATACATGCCGATTAAACACATTATCCTTACCACTTATATGTTGTTGTTGTTCTTATAGCAATAATAATCAATATTAGGCATTGATATATAATTTAGTTATTATTTTTAACAATTTCCATTGAGGTGCGGTAATTATATTTTGCATATTCGCTGAATACAAAGAAAAATCGAGCCTTATATGTTGCCTGTCTTCACGTGAATTCATTTATCGCTTATTTACCTGACTCTCTCTCTTGATCTCTAAGAAGTGACAGTCGGTGGTCTTCGGCAACGAATGGAAGGACGTTATGGTGTTCGAGGTTTTGTCACACTTATCACCCAATGAACCGTCTACACGTATGTCCATTAATTCGGCTGTATTTAGGTACCATAGAGCCTGTCTACCGTACATGGCTATGTAGCCGCGGGATAAATGCAGCTCGCCGCGTGAACTTGTAATAATTTCACTGGTGACTCTAAAATACAAATCGTAACAAGTGAATTTTATAAGTTCGTCACTTCATATTGACTTAAATAATCCGGTAAAAACCAACAAAAGGTTGTGTTGTAATAAAAAACGCCAGTGACATATAATAACGGAAAATTGCGAAAAGATTACATACGTAGGGTAGATTGGTCTTTTTAAATCGCTCCCTCAGCGCCAGAGGTGTAGTGGTGGAACACTTGCCTTATCATGAGGGGGGTTACTATCATGAATTAATTACCATTTACTTTTGCTCATCACGTGCGCGTAATTAGGTCATATTTCTTGGCGAAATAAACGCACGTAGCTTATTTGTTGCCTACCAATCTACGGTTATATCCGCTCCATGTTGTGGGTTGCTCGGTAGTTGTACCCAGTGACGACACAGCCGTTCGCTCACTCTGCAAAAGTTACCTCATTAATTCTATGTCGGTGTTTACCCTTCGACAAATCTACGATTGGGTGAATGAATGAATAATTAGGCAACCGGTGAGTATTCGGTCAATGGTCGCACCCACTGCTCAATCCTCAATATTATAGCGCTGCATTCTGATATAACGTGATTGAGCGCGTGCGTGCACGCGTGCGGCCGTGTGTGTGTGTGTGTGTGTGTGGTGTCTCTGATCATTTTTTCATTGCCCAAATAAACCTCTAAGTAGAAATCGTATAGTTTTTTTTCTAGAATTTATCAAGTTCCATGTTCACAATATTGGAGATATCAATTGAAAATGTCATACATGTCATTGTAGCAGTTTTGGTCATAATTGGGAAAATAACCACAGAAAAATGCAGAAAATACCATAAATCGTTAAAATACAGGTGTCTGGTGAAATGGGTAGACGTACGATGTCATCCTTCACGGCGTGATATGGGTCTTGTTGAGAACATCACATCTACGCTGAATGGCTACCATTTCATTACAATTCTCACTTGTCTAGTTGATCGCAAATCGCATCCCGGGAACTCATAGCCTGATACCCGCTGTATATAAATGTTGTACATTACCTTCACCATTGCAACGTTTTTGCAGAAATTATTGCATTATAATTCACCTACCTTTGGCGAGGTAGCAATGATAGGATGAATAGAAGCCAATGGTATATGATTAGTTTTTAACTATAACGCCCGGGAGCCACGCCACTTGGTCGCTGTCATAAATCAAGTCTCTCGCGATCATTTGCGCGGGCCTGATTCGAGCTTACTCAACCGTTCGCGGGAAGGTGGCTACAGAAGAGACCAATCATATGACGCCGAGGCGCTATATAAACGGCTGTCGAGAGATTTCAGCGTCACACTTCCAGTCGCACACACACGCTAGACATCTACAGACCATACATTGAGTTCAGGTAACAGAGCTTGTACTTATATAAACTGAATCTTGAATCGACGCCTCGTTGAGGTGAACAACAACAGTCAGTCTTTACCTGTTTTATCTATTAACGTTGAATACAATAAAAATGGATATTCGTAATCACAGTTAGCTGCTTTAAATGTAACTAATTCTATAAAGCTACAATGTTTAATACTAATAGTTAAACTAAAAATTAATTGTTAATCATAAAAATAAAGATTAAGTATGAATGACACCTTTTTTCACATTGTCGTAACTTTCCTAGATAGAAGAATATGTTTATTGGTTTTTATATGAATATGGACGATTTAGTGTGGGACCTGTAAAATATACGTATTCTATTGAACGCTGTTCACTAAACGATGTTAAATTTGAAAAATATCTGACGTCTATTTTAAAATGTCTTCTGAACGATGTTTACTGAACGATGTGTTTTAAACGATGTTCATCAAACTATATTCACTGAACTATGGTTATCTTAAGATGTATTTTGGAACAATGTCGCGTGTTGCGATAACCTGACATCGTTAGGATGCTACGATCGATTTTGCTTTCCCAAGATGATGGCTGAATGTATGCAGTAGGCATGCGCTTGTCGCGAGGGTGTGTTCGTAAAGATTTCGAGAAATTTATGATAGTCGAGTGCGGCCAGTCGATTTAACGCTTCGGCTGTGTTCGTACGTTCATGTAAAAACAATGTCTTGAAACCTTCTGTGAATATAACACATAATAACAACTATGATAAATAATGACAATGTGGTGTCTGGTCGCATTAATCTAGAAATCTGTTTCAACCACCCCCTCCCTCCCCCTCTCTCTCTCACACCCTCTCGTTCTCTCTCTGATTTCAGACGACCATACGAAGACATCGAAAATGAACGTCTTCCTGCTGGCAATGACGGTGGCGTTCGTCTGCTGCGTGCACGGCGCGTCGATCTACATCACGGAAAAAGAACCAGAAGTGAAAGGTACGGAACTGTGCAATTTGGGCAGTTAGTTAAGTGTCTCCCTATACCCCCATCGAGCAGGGGAAAACGAGGTGTTCCGAACACATTGGCATCCAATCCGATATTTTCTTACCTCAGCACTGTTGTCTCTTTCGAATTGAGATATACTTATCAATATATATATATATATATATATATATATGATAAACAGTCGCCTAAATTTGTGTATAGTGAGATACTGAGGTACTGAGATGACGATAGGAATAGGTGGTATCGCGAAGAGAGACAGTGAGATCAACAACCAAAATGCAAGCTTGTTCCTAGGTGCCTAGGACGACCGAGGAACGAAAATATTTCAATAACTTCTGTGCGAACAAGTCGCAGTTAGTTAACTGATGAGAAGTGAGACTCGAACCGCATCTACCCATCTAACAACTATGCTTTTTTCTATAATAACTCTATGCAATGATATTAACGATGTGTAATTGGGTTACGTATGACTGGGAGATTCATCTTACCGGCGGTCTGGGCACCAATGATAGAAACGTTCATATTATTGTCTGACAAATTGATTTTTGCACAGTAGAATTTCCAGCTTTTGTTGATCTACTGTTTCAGCGAAGAAATTCTACGCATTTACTGTGTTCACAAAGACTCTCAGGACCGCTACAGCAAATAATCAAGTGCTTGACTTAGAATTAAACCACAGAAATGAAGACATTGTGTATAACCCTGCGACGAATGTCTTCAAGGCTCCAGTGACAGGCGTCTACCTGTTCTATTTCTCGGGTGTGGCGGGCGACGCGACTGGGCTGCAACTGGACCTGCATTCCTCTGAGGATGGTGCGCTAGCCCGGGCGTCAACTGGTTCAATCAATTCGCAAGCGTCTAATATGGTCATCGCGAAGGTCAATCAAGGCGTTTCGATTGATGTTCGTATCGCCCTCGACGGACAAAAAGCCAAGGATTGTGACCCGGCTTGTAGCATCTTCACCGGCCAGCTTCTTTATGAGATGGAATAGTGAACAAACTAGAAACTCTTAAAAACTCGCTTTTTGCACATTTATTCCTTTCGCATTATATATATTACTGTTACATAAGAAATATATATATACACGCATATACACACTTGCTAGTTACTATAGTTATGTTATTACATGTGTCATTCCCGGCATATCACCTAGTTACTCGGAACCAAGAGAATGGGGGAAAATCAAATAAAAACAGAGTACAATATCACTTCAGTGCTTGCAGCCACGATCAGCGAACCTCCTCGATATACCATGTTTACACCGCTAGTATACGAGCAGTGTGCCTCTAGTATACCACCTGTATACCACGAGTATGTCACTAGTATACTAGGAGTATACTGCGAGTATATCACAAGTACACTGCTAAAAACGTTTGATTACAAACAAAGTTGCTGGGAGAGACATAGCAGTCAGCAAAAGTTTAAACAAATAGAGATAATACATGTTGTTGTCACAAATAATTCGTGCTTCAGTTAACCAATAAAATACACTAATTTTGTCTAAGATATAACCGAAGAAAATTTATTTGTTTTTTTTTGGGGGGGGGGCGGGGGCGGGGCAGGATTCCAACTGTATATTTCTGAATGAGGATAATATAAAATATACACTTTACACTTCATTCCACCGATATATACGTATGCGTATATAACATCGGAAGTGTATATAGGAATATGTAGCAACAAAGCTAAAAGTGGTCGTATCTGGTGTATCGAGTTGTCAGACGGCTCCACGTGGAAGACTCGATCGGTTTGATTACCCGATCATCTCAACTTGATCGATCGATCGGGAGAGATCGACTTGTACACGGGTGGTATTACTCTGTGTACACTGTTATCGTGACAGACAATTAGACATCTGCGAAATTTTATAACACAGGTGGACGGAGGAATTGCTAGGGAGACCAGGCCAAACTTTGTACCTCCGGCCAACAGTTAGAGGAAGAATGTATTTCAGAAGTATACATAGATATGAAGAGAATTAGAAAACATGAAATATGAAGTGGGAAATCCCATGCAGTAAACTGCCTACGAAAGGCTTCCTCCAGTAGACATGAACCAAACAGATGTATGAAAGTTCTCCGCCGAAGATTGGTGGCACTATGTCAGTCGTTTACAAAGTTTACAAACGTTTCTATAGTTGGATTATGTATGACATGGGTATAGCTGGTACGTGTATCGGGTGCATTGATTTTTTGAAGTAATTTAGAGCATCCCCACAGTAAAGCTATAAAATTTGATACGCTTTTGTCTTGTGGATGTTAAACTTCTGCTGTGGTCAGTATCCTGAATCTAGATATATTGATACTGTTCTGTTAGTTAACTACTGTCAGGTCAATGAAATCTTAGTAATCTCAAATTAAGACATTCATATATTTACTATACTTTAATTCTGCTTCTGAATTTGGATATACTCATGCTATTGTGACAGTGACCTAGCATTAGTTCACTACCGGTAGTTCCATCCGAATGTGGTTTCATATATATATAAATATACTCACTGTAGGATGCTAAGTTATTTTAATATGATCCCCAATTTATCTTTTAAGTATGACGCCAACCACTTTAGAACATTACCCGAGATACCCGCTGTAAAATACTGAGCGTCCATTTTAAGAAAACATCAACGAGCTATAACGATGAACAATCTCTGAGACAATGAAGCATCATCGGTGTATCATAAAAAAATCTTCGTTTAGATGTAACTAAGCGATATCGGACGGCCTCACTGCATTTCCGATTGATACCGGTTTGAACGAAGTATCAATCGGTATTTGTTTTGCACAATTTGGCGCCTCATATAATACTGTCCACTAAAACGCGTTGCGTTGTGTGAATATCACGTCTATGACAAAAAGTAACCCTGATTTATACACCGTACCGACTTACACACCGCGATGCACAGTTATTTAATTGGAATGTACAATTTCATCCTCGTTAAAGTAATAGTCTTTGTTCCATTCAAGTGACGGAGGGATACATCAGTAAGAAAGGTTTAATAATGATTTGTTTACTATGTAGGATATTATAATTCACGATAGTATTGTCACAGACACGAAATATTTAGGGTTATTAGCTAGGGGTAGGATCCGCGGGCAGTGGCAATGAGTCAGAGATTTCGGTCTCGTACAGAAGGTAGCCACCGAAGACACTACACGCCGGGTCGCAAGCCTTGGCCACCTGTCCATTGGTCACTATACGCACGTCAAACGAAACGCCTTGATTGACCTTCGCGATGACCATATTAGACGCTTGACCATCTGCCTTACTCGCTGATGCCCGCGCTACAGGACCATGTTCGGACGAGTGTAAATCTAGCTGCAGGCCAACTCCGCGTCCCGAGAGGCCAACTGCAAATTTCGCAACAGCCGAGAAAAAGAACATATAGACTCCCGTGACAGGAGCCTTAAAAACATTGGTCACGTGGTTATACACGTGATCTTCATCTCTGTGGTTCAATTCGAAATCAATCACTTGCCCGGCTCGCGCAGCGGTCAATTCCGTCTTCGTAAACACCGAAAACGCGTAGATCTTCTTCACTAAAACCACAATTTAAAATTAGATGAAATTACTCACATAAAATATTAAAATCATCAAAATAGAAAACATGCAAAATAAAAATACGTCATTAGTCAACTACACGATCAAATAAATTCTGTGAATCTAATTTTTTTCAAAATTTAATAGTGCCAAGTACCGAAACGAACACAGGGAAACCTGCCATAGTAGCTCAAATGGTAGAGCGCTCTGAAAACTTCGTGGGTTTGCGCCCCACTATGTTCTAGGTGCACTAAGATGTAGAGCTAGGAGGATGACTCCAAGAGTGGATCTACATCTGTCCGATTGATCTGATCCGACTCCCGCCTCCGCGTAGCATTCTACTCAGAAGGTCAGTTACACCAACCGTCTGGCTCTCCCGTTCGTTTGTTACTTTCACGTGACACGTTCGTCACGTGATACGAAATAGTTACAAATATGGCCGATCACAGTAGCTACTCCAGCGATGAAGACAATTCAAATCTGCTCGCTGCGGCTGCGAGTGGCGCGACTATAGTCGTGGCAAGTCTCTCTTAAAAAATAAGTCTGTCAGTTTGAACGAGAAAGTATTTTTAAAAGTGTGGCATTGCGAATAAAGAGTTCCGTTTTTTGTCCGATAGTTTTAAATCCAATTGAAACGCAATTTTGTAACCAATTAAAACAGGATACGGCTAGGGTCACGTGCTTGACACTATTCGTTCATTGGTTGAACCACCACCACCACCCGCTTCCGACAATTTTAGAACCCGACCGAAATTTAAATCGGATGATGTAAATGCACTATAAGTTTCACAATATTTTATTATTCCGATCACCCCACCGTGTGTTCGTCTTCCTGGATTCGACTGCTGACATGTGGATTTTAGAAATCATTACGTTTTGCAATAATTGACTAGGTATAGCACGACATTTGTATTTATAAGGTGGCTAAGCATGTAAACGTGTCCTATAGGGGTTAAATGACTATTGCGCCGTTTTCTACCTTTAATGACCGCTTCCTTCTCTGTGACGTAGATCGACGCGTCGTACACGCCACAGACCAGCGTTAATGCTATCGCCAGCCGGAACAGCTCGTGCAGCTCGATCATTTTGAATGGCTGTCTAAGATCAATATTATATTATTCACTCATCGATTTGAGCTCTGATTGATTTATTGAAGGCAACATACTAGCCTATATAGTTAGTCAGCCTAATTCGTCTGAGAATCATTCTCAACGATGATGATACCAATGAGAACAAAACCTAGGTTTTTTTTCTGTGCATTTCTCTCCGACTATTCAAGTGCCACATTAACTAACCCCATTAACATAATGATAACAAAGAAAATGATGATGATGAGGATGGTAATAGTGATGGCGATAGTCGAATGTGGTATCTTACTAAACTACCCGCGCACCAACCTACTTACCTACCTATCTACTTATCTGGTAGTGGTCGACGTGGGGGTAGCGGCGGCGGCAACGATGGTGGTGGTGGGGGTGGCGACAATGGTGCGGTGGTGATGATGATGATTATGACTATGATAATATTAACGGGGTAGCGAATTGTGGTTTTTTAAGTAACTGGAAAGACATGCACAGAAGAAACTTTGCTGCCGGTGGGTTGTCTATGCATTTTTCTCGAGTCACTCAGAGAAGGACAGCGGCTACCTCCATTAATGTACGTTAATATAGCAAACACCGCAAAAAGCAGCCTGTTAATTTACTGCCTATCATGCTTCTTACATATATATGTGAATATCGCAGGCATAATACATTGACTTTCGACACCAGTGTGTGTGCTCAAACGGGTGTTAGATATGCACTTAGAAAAAGTCTACCCCTGTAGCTCAACTAGTACAGTTTCAGATTGTGGGTTCGAGTCTCACCAAAGGTAGGGGTTTTCTGTGCATCCTATAATTATAACAACGACGACGACGATAAATCATGTTAAGAACATGTCATAATCGCGACTAATACGACTAATATACGACCAGACAAACAAACAACGAAAGTATACGTATGACAGTACCTGGAATAAAGGTATGTTGAACGCGGTGTCGGTTCTGTCGAAATCTCCGAGAAACTGTTAATGTCAAGCGTCCACGTCTCGCGACTGGTCATCAATGGACAGCGCTCGTCACTCAGTTTTAGTGAAAACTCGAACGATCACGCCCTCCTGCATTGGTAATGGCCCCGGGAGAAATAAATAATTATTTATTTCGTGTCTAATTATAAAAGATCCACTCTATCTGAATAAATTAATTTAATTTATCCCAGCAAACCGGACGAATGAAAAAATTATGGACAATGAATATGGAGGTTGTGTGATTATAGCAGATAGCAGAAATCTGACTGTATATAAACCCGCTGCCCAAGCCGCCCGTTCACCTACCTTCACGAATTGGCCAATAATACACAGGTTGATGCCTACAGTGTCGATTTCACAACATCTGGTAGCGCATATCACAATTAGACCGTCCGGATGACAATACACGTTGCTATGAGTATTTATATACTGCTAAGAGGACCGAGATCACAATACACTCACAATACCTCCCCCGAGTATTCATATATTGGCTAGAGGAACTGGATCACAATACACGTTACTATAACGCGCTCCTCTGAGTATGCATATATTGGCTAGAGGAACTGGATCACAATACACGTTACTATAACGCCCTCCTCTGAGTATTTATATATTGTTTGGAGGAACTGGATCACAATACACGTTACTATAACGCCCTCTGAGTATTTATATATTGGTTGGAGGAACCGGATAACAATACACGTTACTATAACGCCCTCCTCTGAGTATTTATATATTGTTTGGAGGAACTGGATCACAATACACGTTAC
>WURV02170758.1:0-31660 GCA_011762755.2 Epimenia babai | reverse complement strand
TTGTGAAAAATGTCATTTTGTTATCGATCAAGCAGCAATAACATGTAGGGGGTCAAGATTCATTGGACCACCCTGTACAATGGGTTGAATTAAACAGTATAACAATTATTTCATGTTTTATTAAAAATTTTAATGTATAAAATATTACTGCAAGGTGTTGAGACGTACGTATACATGGAGGTAGCAACACCTTCTGTGCTGCTGTAAAGAAAGTTTATTGAATATAAGGTGTCATTTGATAAAAATTAATACTGTAAATGTCAATTTTGCGACTACTTTTGATGAAGAATCATTTTGACCAATGAAATGTTTAACCACTCTCTGTTTAG
The DNA here is from genome assembly GCA_011762755.2 of Epimenia babai. NCBI lineage: Eukaryota > Metazoa > Mollusca > Solenogastres > Cavibelonia > Epimeniidae > Epimenia > Epimenia babai. Next base: position 31,331 of record WURV02170758.1, on the reverse strand, counting down.
GTCTCATAACGCAGTAGTTCAGTAATCGTGTCAGGCACGAGAAACTCTTTAATTACATAAATGAGAGATGATACCAAACAACATCTTGAAGATACCAATATAATGAAAGACACGTTATTAATGACTTTAGATGCATCAATGTAGAGTATGTATATGATTATTAAACTCTCATCATTTACATCTATGATAACCGTGCGATGCATAATCATAACTCCCAGATGATAGAAATTCAATAAAATGTAAGTTTATAAGTACAAGCATATTAATCTCTTGGTTAAAACAAATCAATCAAGACAGGTTATAGCTACACTCATGCACTGAACAAATATTACTTATTCACTAAAAAATCTTTATATTCAGAGCTACTCGTATATCCTAGAACTGTACACTCTAAAGTGTTTGTGAGGATTCAAACTCACAATTTCTTGTATGAAAAGCTGCATTTTAACCACTGCACCTCTAGGTGACTAATATTCACTAATACCCCACTACTATATACCAATCGATGGGTGTGTTAGAAAATCAATACAAAAATTTCTAAATATGTCATGCATGGAGGATTAACAACCTATTCCCGAATAAGGTGTTTGCCTCACTTAAGTAAGGCAATATATACAACTACGGCACTGTTATATTGTTACATATACACGCTTTTATGTACATAGGAAGTATGTCTATTGGAGGGACGTAAAACTGGAATAAAGAAACGCATCAAAAAAGCTAAACAATGCTGGATCTGAGGAAAGACAATGCAACAGAAAGAAATAACCATTACCTTTGAAGATATGATGACGCATCTGAAAACAATTACTTTCATTGATTTGAGGTTAGCCACCGTGGTTCTTCAAATAATTGGGGAGAAATTAACAGAAAAAAACTTATACATCCAATGATTTTTCTGTGTATTTCTCTCGAGTATACTGATTTGATAATACATAAGAAAACTATCCTATTACTAATGTGATTATATATCAGAAAACATTTAACTAATACTGATTTGGATTTGTTTATACACCCAAACACAATTTAATTACTGATTTGATTATAAAACCAAAAACAATTACATTACTGAGTGATTATACACTTAAAAATTCCTCATATTCATGTTATTATACACCCAAAAATAATTACATAACTGATTTGATTATATACCTAAAAACAATTTAATTAGTGATTTGATTATAAATCTAAAAAAAACAATTGCCACGATTGATTTAATTATACAGCTGAAAACAATTACATTACTGATTAGATTATAGACCTAAAAACAACTCCTATTTCTGATTTGATTATACACCCCAAAAACAATTCCTATCACTGACTTGATTATACACCCCAAAAACAATTCCTATCACTGATTTGATTATACACCCCAAAAACAATTCCTATCACTGATTTGATTATACACCGACAAAACAATTCCTATCACTGATTTGATTATACAGCCACAAAACAATTCCTATCACTGATTTGATTATACAGCCACAAAACAATTCCTATCACTGATTTGATTATACACCTCAAAAACAATTCCTATCACTGATTAGATTATACACCCACAAAGCAATTCCTATCATGAATCACGAATTTGATTATACACCCACAAAACAATTCCTATAAATGATTTGATTATGCACCAGAAACAATTACTATTACTGACTTGATTATATATACATATTTTTGATCACAACTTTTATGTACATCAGACTTGAAGAAAGTGTGGCCCATGAGCCTAATGGAGACCACTTCTTTAAATATGACCTTGGACCAAATAATAAAATATGTTACCATAAGATTCAGTGACTTTACAAATCGATCAAAAACTCTTGTATTAATTTTATTAATGTTATTTTTATTCGCTGAACCAGTTCAGCATAGTTTTAAGCGATATTAATTTGAAAAAAATGCCTGTTCCTCATTGCAGAAGCAAATTTCACCCCTCGAGAGGGTTCACAGTCATGGAGAAACAACAATTCAACACATCACCAACAAAAATTCTAAGAAGGGTCCGTCATTCATCCCCGTTCAACATGTCATAGGACAGCTTCCAATGGAACGAAGATCTATACAATTTGGATTTCGCGCCCTGCAGCAATATCCTGTTATTTGTCTTCCTGATAGTCTGTTGTCCATATCAAACTGCAAGACACACCAAGTGAGGGCAGGTACATTTATATAGTTGCAATGCATCCATTTTGATAACAAAATTCAATTTCTACAAATAAATTAGAAAATGTAGCAGTTATATTTGGTGTATCTCAGTCATATATGCAAAAACAATTTTAATTTCTTTAGTTAGTGCTTATTTATATGTACTTGGAATGTAGAATTTAACCAATTTCAGTTTCATAATTAACTTAGAAAAAATGTTTCATTTAGTAAAAACATATAACAAACCAATGATGGCATCACACCAACACAATCTATCAGTTCATGACCACACTTGCGTTGCTGTGCTTTTTGACAATGACAAACAGCAGACATTTCTGCATGCCTGAAATAATAAAGAATAAATGATTTTTTGTATTAGTAATATTAAAGCATATAACGAGTATATTGCAAAAAGCAAAATTACGAATGTAATAAAAATGTGTTTTCAGTCAGATATTATAACAAGAGGCCCAAGAAGCCTCAAGATGCTCACCTGAAAAAAGAGAAAAAAGAGAATAAGACAGAACAAGAGGCCAAGAAGGCCATCTTGATATTAGAAAAAGACAACAAGGAGATGGCTTGACATCAAAAACAAGAGGCCTAAGAGACCTGACAATACCCAATACGATACTGAAACAAGACAAGAGGCCAAAGAGACCTGACAATACCCATTACGACACTGAAACAAGACAAGAGGCCAAATAGACCCGACAATACACATTACGACACTAAAACAAGAAAATACAGATTTGTGGAAAAACCTAGACTGAAATCACATCTAGTGCCAAAATAGATATGCCCTAAACAAATCTGAATTAGACCGACACAGACTATCTCTTTAAAATGGCAGACCTTCGCATTAAGCAGACATGGAGATAAAGATTGTCAAATAAAAAGTCACTAGAAGTTACCCCCTTTGCTCCCATGGCGAGATGCAAAACAAATCTAAAAGATACTAACCCAAAGACAATATCTGCCAAATAGCAGACCCCTGTGATAAGCTGTTCTTGAGAAAAAATTTTTAAATAAAAAATACGAACATCGGCTTAAGTTACTTTCCCTAGGTGCAATGACGATACCATAAACAAATCTAGAAGAGACCAACCCAAGGCCAATATCTGCCAAATAGCAGACCTCTGCAATAACCGGTTCTTGAGAAAAAAATACGAACACCGGTAGAAGTTACTTCCCCTAGCTTCGATGATGATACCATGAACAAATTTAAAGGGAAACCAGCCCAAGGACAATATCTGCCAAATAGCAGACCCCTGCGATAAGCGGTTCTTGAGAAAAAAAAAAAAATACAAACATTGGCATAAGTTACATCCCCCTAGGTGCAATGACGATACCATGAACAAATCTGGAATAGCCCAACCCAATAACAATATCTGCCAGATAGCAGAACTCTGCAATAACGAGGTCTTGAGAAAAAAATTTTTAATAAAAAATATTAACATCAGCAGAAATCACCTCCCCTAGCTGCGATGACGATACCATGAACAAATCTATAAGAGACTAACCCAAGGACAGTATTTGCCAAATAGCAGACCTCTGCGATAAGCGGGTCTTGAGAAGACTAAAAAACATCGGCAGAAGTTACCTCCCTTACCTTTGATGACAATACCATGAACAAATCTAGAAGAGACCAAACCCAAGCAAATTATCTGCGAAATAGCAGACCTCTGCGCAAAGAGGTTCTTGAGATTTTCTAAGAAAAAAATACGAACAATGGCAGAAGTTACTTCCCCTAGCTGAGATGACGATACCATGAACAAATCTAGAATAGACCAACCCAAGCACATTATCTGCGAAATAGCAGACCTCTGCGATAAGCATAAGCTCAGGTGAGCTTAAAATGGGTATGAATTTAAGTTGATATAGTCAATATAACTTATTCCATGAAAAAGCCAATATTAGCCACAGACTATAAATAAATGTATGTAAACATCATTGATCTACCAAATTAACTTAGTTCTATGCAGAAAACATTTTCTTCAAATGCAAGTCTTTTTAAATATTACATCGATGGCTAATATTCTATCCATGTCTTAATTCTTGACAGCCAAAAATAAGTCAACAGCAGATCCAGAATAATGATGGATAATGGTTGAACGTTCTCGTGTCTGGGGATAGATCATAATAAATCATAAAAGAATTGCTGAGAGTGGTGATAAAAAATAATTCCTTAGTAATGGGACAGTAAAAGCCTGAAAGCAAGACACAAATGGCATTTGTGAGGGTAGGCAACAATACAGTGATGAAAAAGGATGCTGGAGGACTATTGGATCTTTAGAAGAAGAATAACCTTGTCTTTGATTGTCGAAGGAGAGTCACCTTCATCCAGCACATTCAAGAACACCCCATTTTTGGGTGGAATGCATCTACAAAATACATACCGTAATTCTGAAGTAATTAAGTTAAATCATGGTGTGTGTCACATACAGAGGGAGACAATTTTGTGCCAAGAGTAAAGTAAAAAACTGAATTTACTTTGGTCTACTCAGGTTTTTATCTTATTAAAACTACTATATGGAAGACATCTTAAATATTACGTCAAACACATTAGTGAGGTGGTTGTTTTCTGCCAGTTTTTAAGATGTAATACAAGTATCAATTTTGTTAATTTAAAATACTTATCTATCATAGTTTTTATTCACAAATAACATAAATACATTATAGTAAAATTAGAGTCAAAATTACTGCTGAATAGCTGATTTAATCCATGGCCTGGATTGGAAAGAAATTTAGACCGCACCCTTGGCCTTTAAGCATAGCGCAGACATCCATGGTAGCTTTCTGGAGCCCCAACACCTTCATGTGGTCACAATTATACGATCCATCCAGTGTCCCAGTAATTAAAAATGTTTGTTCCATGACTACTTTTGTGGCCAACTTTGTCCAAAATGTATCGTTTAAATTCACATCACATGGAAGGATATTGATGAAGGTTGGTTTTGGTGGAATCTCTGATGCCTGCACGATGTACGTGACTTTTTTACGACAGTTCCTCGACCGAAACACGGCGTGGTGAAGTTCATCCATTAACTGAGTAGAATCAATGAATTTTTGTGAGAGGAAAACCACAATTACATGAGCAATGTCAAGTTTCTGACGCCGCTCAGATGGACTTTCATGACCGTAACTCATAACGACATCTCCATAACGATTGCTGATCATGTGACCAAGTATCGCAGCATACGTCATGTCATCTTGAGAGTAACAGAAATACACGTCACACTGCGATGAAGCATCAATGACATCGGAATCACAATGTAGTTGTGTTGGGGCCTCATCTGCATTTTTTATGCTCACTAAACCCATTTTTCCCACGACAAATTTGCTACGGATCTCCTTCTGACGCTTACATATGCAAGACTCCTTGAATTTGAAGGCATCCTGTAACCAAATAAACCCACGAAAAAGATTATTTATGTATAAAAAATTTTGTGTAATATATTACAAGAAAGAAATAAAATTTTGATATATAAATGTTAGAAATATACTGTCATTATTATTACCATATAAAACAATTGCATGGTTCCAATAAAGAGTGCTAAAAGTTACTAATAAATAAACATTTTAGTAGGTTTTATGGTAGCATTTTCTTAAATTTGACCTATGAGTAACAATAAATTCTCAGTTTTTTGTTACTGAGTATCCATAAAATTTGGTGTCCAGTTGAGAGTCAATAAGGCTATTTTAAAATTCATATTTAATACTTCCTCACCACAGGAAACTTATTAGACAGAGGAGTTTGTTGGGTGAGGTGGGAGACAACACTGGAGCAAATGTTATTGAATATATCGGGGTAGAATTCTGGAAGTGCCTTGATAAGATTGAGATGCAAGAGCCAAGGAGGAGGATCTGTTAGTTCATCGATGCAGATGGCAAAAAGGTAGAAGTCGTTCTAAAATAAAAAGGTTACAAGGTTTCATATGCTACATGAGAAAACATTGTATTTACCTGTGTGGTCTTAAGCCTACCATATACATAAATACATTCTAAGGATATTTGCTTCCCAGCAAAACAGCCATTAATTTTTTCTAATTTAAAATCTGATAAAAAGGTCATTCTTAACTATTTATGCTAAAATTATTGTTATTCATGATTAACAATTGAAGTTCAAATAATTAAATTGTATAGTTAAATTATAAAAAGATATAGTTGTGAAAATTATGCTATGTAAATAATCAGTCTTCATTTTTGGAAATAATTTCTTCTTCCTCAATAACCAATAACCATAAGAGAATCATTTTTCATACTGTCAAATGAATGGGAAAATTAACCAGATCAAGAAAGTAATATTAATTACACTTGGAAGGATAATCGAGAATAGTACCTATATTTCCTTCTTGCTATATAGTGTGGTTGAACAATGCATTGTACTGTTTACCGGAAAAATATATATAACTATATAATGAACTAACATTATAACTAAATAAATCTAACCAAATTTATATATATATATATATAATAACAAATAAGATCAACATATTTACAGCTAATTCTGACAAGAATGATCTGTAGTCCTCAGTACCTGAGTCATTGCTCTGGCGGCCGCTATTGAGAGTTCCTCGACACAGATGCGAGACGCGAGGTATTCATCACACACAAATGCCATCATACACCGACAGTTGTCCAGGCATGTGTACAGTAATTTCTGCCAACTGTATCCTTGAAATGCCAATTGGACAGGGCTGCACTCACTAAACTTGAATATTAATTGAACGATAAATTACAATCATTAATTATTCTTCGAACATGCATTATGTTGATGTGAGAGCTTCTTCTATTTAATGTGGCTGTGCTTCAGATGCTCTTTCTAGCGCTTACGTCTTCACCATCTCATTGTAAGCTTATTATCAAGCATCCCAGTGTGGGACACATGAAGGATGTTTGTAGGCATTTGTAACCAGTGACATGAACAAAAGGTCAACTGTCTGCCCATACCAGGTGGGTTTTTCACGCTGTTTTCCCTCACCTCTTATAACTGAAGCTAATCCATTCCTCATGTTAACCACACTAGCTAGCAATGTAAGGGGCCAGGTATGGGCTACATAATTGCATGGGTAATCAGTGTATTTCTAAGTAACTATTGCTCAAACTTGAAAATTGATTATTAAAATGAATCATAAAACTCAAAATAATAAATATTTAACTTGAATTATTAAAAATAGATTAACAATTAAACTTTAATACTAGAACATCAAATAGTCATTAATCTTAAATTAGTAATCATTAAATACAAGAATTAATTATTTATAATACCTCAATACTTAACCTTCAACATTTAACAGACAGTTGAAACAAGGTTGTGACTAAAATTATCATTTACTTAGATCCATAAAGTACTTATAATCATGTGTGACCTGATTCTAGTTCGCTGGCATCATAGAAGACTTTAATGGATGAGTTGTGTTTGCTAAACAGTTCGATCATGTGTTTAGCCTGGTCGGGTTTCTGGTGGGAGTATGAGATAAACACATCATAGTTGTACTTGTTGGAGGGTTGTACTGAGGTCATGGAAAGGGAAGATACGATGGTTGTACAGGCAGTGGTCAGACCAGTGGATGTCTTTTCTGATTCGATCCTAATTAGATAGTGATTTAGTTGTTAGATGTCTATTAATTATTTACATAAAGTAAGTTACGCAGTAAGTATTATGAACACAAAACACCAGTGGTAAAATCAAAATTAAAAAATCAAATTGTTACCTAGATAGTCCGGAGAGCTTCTGAAATAGAGCCACATTGGCGGGAAGACGCCCTTGAATAACCACACTGCAAGGGCTACCCAAACCACATGGGCAGATTAGGCACTTTTTCATGAAAATGCCATAGTGGCACACTGGCCATGGCCAGAGCAGGAATCAATCTGGGGTTTTCTGGATTCAAGTACAATGATATAACCACTACACTAACTCTGCCCTCAAGTTACCTAAAACATAGATATGTATATATCGCGATAAAAATAAGCTATTTTATCATAGATTAATTCAGCAGTCAGTGCTATCAGACCATATAAGATGTTTATATATACAACCAATCTCAGGGCATGTGACGATGTAAAATGGAAAGTGCTAACTATTTCAAGGACTAAATCCAACACTAAAAGTCTTAAAGTGAGCATTCTCTAGGCGAAAATAGTTATTTACTACGTCTAGGAATGATTGCTAACTAGCTTACAGTAAGGTACATACTAGTATACAACTCACTGACGACAGTCGATGTACTGGACGAGCATAATATAAGATGGCACATAAGGAATGTCTTGTATCAAAAGTGGCGCCAACATCTCGTAGCCTCTCACGCGAGAGCAGCACATGCCAATATTGAACTGTTCGAGGCATTCCTTGCTTTCCATAAATGCGCACGTCAACACCACAACTATCCTACAATTTCACAACATCCATGAGGGCAGAAGGGACAGCCACTGCCCACAACTGTATTCTCGAACCTCAATAACCAATGGTCAATAGCCTAATAGATTGAGTGATTCTCAATAGCCAATAGTGACCATCAACATTGTTAATAGTCATCTAGGATATCTTAAAAGAAAGCCACCATAAATAATAATAACGACAATGATGACGATGAAGATAATAATACTGAAAATAGTCAAAATTGTTACTACATGTTGCTAAACTCTGTAATTGTACAAAAGTCTCCATTTTATCCTCTATCTCTTTTTATACTAGGTTAAGTTGGTTAAAAACCTTTTACTTGACTTAAGTGCTATAAACCTAGCATTATTATACTATTCCATAGTGGACTATCAGTCTTTACATGTAATAATTTGTAGGACAGCCCCGATGTGAGCAACTGTTATGAAAAGTTCATAAAATGCAAAAATGAATTAGGGCAATTACAAATGTAAACCCAATAAGGATTTTTAGAAAATCACTTTACATTAATGCAGAGAATGAGGGAATGTGGTTGAAAAATTAGTGTTTTTATCGTGTATTATAACTGTGATATTAATTCAAATCAATCTTAGACTTTTACATTTTATCTTCACAAATGATATGCCATTGATCACAAATTGAAATGTTACTCTATTTTAATTATTAAAATAGTCAAATGAGTTAATATAACAGAAGAGACCTCTTGCAAGAGTTCATGGTGTTGAACATCTCTTCCTGCCAAGACAATGTGGACACCATCTTTTGGTGTTTATTGAACACCTTAACATCTGTCGATACACTTTTGAGACTCTTAGTAATCTTTTCTGCTAATGCCGAGTCAACAGGATTGTATGATAAGTAGACATCATACAAGAGGGATTGGTTCTGAAAGGACAATATCATCGAGGACTCTGTAATTCTTCAGGGCACATAGAGACAATACCTCACGTGGTAAGTAAGTATTAAATAAAAACAACTGGTTCTGTATAGGAATAGTATACAAAATGATTGTGTTGTATGCTAGGTGCTATGTCACACAAGATGGACTGGTTCTGTAATATAGATTTTAAACACATGTGACAGATATTCATTAGTGTACAATCAAGTGACTAGTTCTGGTATATATAAATGCCATTCATGAGCAGCTGTTTGCTCAGCTATATAGCATCTTATTGATATACTGTGACCTTGACATTGGCGATCGTGCTGCAAGGTGGATGGGCATGCATACTCCTCTCCCTTGAGATACAGTTTTAAATTGGTCGATGTGTTTAAGTCATTGACGGGCTCATGATCTTTTTCCTTCTATCTTTCCGCTTCAACTGATTCCTTCTATTCCATTTCGCCTCAATTAGTGACCCAGAAAGCCCAGTTGTCATGATCTTTTCAGCATTCCTCTCCTGGTGTTAGCCATTAGTAAGACCTCAGAGTTAGTTTTGAAATCTATTTCTTTTTAAACATACAGCGTAGGAACCACAGCTCTGCTGCTTCTATCTCCACATTCTTGCTAATTGTCCATGTCTTGCATCCACAAAGAAGTACTGACCAAACATAAGTGTGGAGAACACATCGACATGTACCGATCTTAAAGCAGTAATTAGTCAAAATGCTGTGCATTTTCCGAAAAGCACCTTTAGCAATGCATATTTTTTTATGATTTCCATATATGATCAGGTATCTGTAATACAGTACCTAAATATTTGAATGAAGTCACTTGTTTGATATCTTTGCCCTTGACTTTTAAATTACAGTTTCGATTTTCAGTACCTTTGGTAACCACAAGTGTTTCAGTCTTCTTACTATTTATGTTGAGTCCATACCTCTCACACTGTATGGCATGTAAAAGTGCACTGAAGTTTTCTCGGGAATCGGCAACTAGAGTAGTTCATCAGTATAGTGTATGTTATTTATATTCAATGATAAATAGCTTACACAAAATATATGGTGAAAATGTTGAATTTGTGGCTGATAAATATGTGACCAGCAATAAGTTCCATGGCATAAATATTATACAGACACACAAATAGAAAAAGTCTTTAATATATGTATATACATATAATAATTAGTGACTGATAGAATCAGGTACTGTAGTAGACTACCTTTGCATGTTAAAAGTAAATATGCCTGTCAAATATACATGACCAATGATTTATATTTACTAGTGTATTAATAATAAAACCACCAATTCCTCATGATATTATTATACAGAAAATATCCATGTGAGTTATTATCATGGCAATTATGCAGCAAATGTGAGTGATGAAATGTATGATAAAATTATCAATTAATAAAATGTAATCATTTCAAAAACAGAAATAAAAAATGTCAAAATATCTATCATAAAAGCAGTGAATGTCCAGATCTCTGTGCATGTTTGTAAAGTCACGGGACATTCTTCAATCACGATGGGAAACCTTTCTACACTATTACATCTAAAGCCAATAGATAAGATTACAAGAAGAGAAGATTGGATTAGGTCATGCTTTGAGAGGCATCTCAGTCATACTAATAGAGAGGGAATAGGATTCTCAGAGTTAATAGTTTTATTGTACGCCGAGGCTGATATATCAGACATGTGATGGGTCTATCGTCAGTCGAGATTGTTCGGTTTGATTGCATTGCATCTGCGAAAGTCAAATGACATACATAGTAAGTACTGAATTATTATTCCAGGCATGCAACGCTGTTGACATAAATGGATTGTAGGTTGAGGTGGTAGCAAATCCTTCGAGTGGAATAAGATGATTGAGGGAAGTTTTGGATGAATGAGTATGGATGCTTGATATTATCTTTAGAGAGCTAACATGTACGTTTGACATAGGGAAGCTTGCATAAATAATTGATTACATTTGTACTCAACGACATGTCTTATTATAGGATATGTCCCGTAACAGTGGACAATAATGAAAATTGTTTTTATACCTAAAGCAGGATGGTCTATCTAGAGAAACTGCACTACATACACTAGTATCAAACAAAAGACGCGCTATTACATGGCTCTTATGCTTTAGGCATTCTCATGGACATGAAAGGAGTGTAGGAGTGATAAATAAAGCTGGTCTTGATCAAATAACAAGGAGGATAGGCTTCATGCTATATATGAGAACTGCACATGTCAGCATAAACAACTGCTCACAGCTAAAAGCCATTCAATGAGGATGACCACAAGGTTGCGTTCGCTCTCGGGTTCTTTGGAACTTACTCCTCAATAATCTCTTAATTAATATGACGTACAACACCCTGATTCACATCCAAGCATATGCTGATGATGTAATGATGATACTAACAGGTATTGATCGAAATATTATGTGAGACATTATGCAATTTGCCATGAACAAGCTGAATCTATGGTTCGCAAGCAAAAATCTAAACATCAATCCAGAGGACACTACAGTGGCTGCACCAACCGCAGAAACTATACCTTTAAAGTTTTAGCATCAAAGGGAATTTAACTGACCTTCGCAGCCATGGTAACATACTTGGGGGTCACATTACACAGTAAACTCAACTGGGCTGAATGTTTTAACAGCAGGGTAAAACAGGGACATATTATTAAGCCTCAACTGTATTGTGGGGATTCACTCCCAGATCAACCTACTGGATATACGTACACTACTATTGTTTGACAGATAATCTCCTGCGCTGTAATAGTATGGATATCGGTCATAAATAAGAAAACCATATCTCAGAAGCAAGACAAATTACAGAGAACAGCAAGCTCCATGACTATGGGAGCAATGTGGAGCACCCCAGGAGCAGCATTGGAGGTTCTACTAGATTTCAGACCAATGTCTCTGCACATGATGGAAGAATCGTTATTGCTGTATACTAGACTGCTATACACAGGCAGGGGGATACCTTCAATAAGAATGATCACATTTGTAAACATTGTAATCAATAAGATTGATTACAAACGTAACAAGTCACCCACAGAAGCATTGCTGAAAACGAATTACAGAGGGGGAAAGAAATCAATATGCCATCAGATAGAATGGATGTGAAAAACTTTTTTGAGCAAAAATTCCCTATAACCAATGAAGATCACTCTACGTGGAATGTCGATGCAGTAAAGTACCACAATGAAATTACCTGCTGGACTGATGGATCTAAACTATGCAATAAAAATGCAGGCTCTGGTGTCGTAAACGACTCAAGTATAGGAACGCAAAAAGAAATCACACTCCTGCTTGGAGAATACACCACTGTTTTTTCAGTCTGAATTGTACGCTATACTCACTTGTGCTAATTATCTACACAAATTAAAGACAAACGGGAAACATTTCTAGTGAACCACCAAATCACAAACACACAGATGAAAAATACGGTAGTATGACCATCATCTCCGTGGCATTGGATGTAAGAGTAGTTAGCGCGAGGAGTGCATCAGTGGCCTGGCAGTGGTGACCGGTCTGATCAAGACAGGGATCACGACACCTGTCAAATTTGCCCACTCCATCATCGGAGTAGACAGGACTCCTCCTTATATCTGAAGCCGAGGTATTGGTTTCATGGTCAATGCAATGCACATCCTGTCTATGTACCGACTTATATCAGATGTGTGACCATCCATGTAGCTGCCCTGCGCTAGATTCTCACCAATCTCCTTAAATTCACCTCCCTCGGGGATTTTTTGTTTGTGAGGCATAAGGGGACCCCGTCGTTTCTTTTTGTCTAGTCTCCACTGTTTTTCGGGTTGCGGGTGTGTGACTAAAAAATGTAAAAATGGCAATTCAGACACATCAGCTTAACTTGACAACTTGACTTGACTTAAAAATTGACAAACATTATGCCATCACCAATCTATATGTTTTTACTAATTTGACATGGTTATTTACTTATTAGTTAGGTCACTCTAAATAGGGCCAACAATGACCCAAGCAGCGAACCATTTTTGTTCGACCTATACATACAATATACATACTCAATGACATGGCTCCCATCGCAATCCAGAAAAAATATATAAATTATTGTAAAAAGTTGAAGGAAGTGTGCAGTACTTCTTACAGAATAAAACTGATCATTAAAAAGTGCTAAGATATAGTTACAATCTCGATTGATATGGTGGGTGCGGATTCCATAAAATGCACTATGTAAAAAGACACCATTATGATCTTCTAAATTATCTTCTAAAATCCGACCTGTAGCTTTCCACAATCAATTAAAAAATATCATCAGAAATAATGTAATTTGTACCATTATATATAATATATGTAGATTACCAAACATGTTTCCCAGAAATGGTATTTCCTGGAATAATCCTGATTCAGTCAAAGAAATTTGCCATCATCCACTCATTAACAGAAATCCATCCATTTTATATTATTACATTCAATATAATGAAATTTCCACCAATGTGCAGACTTTAACCTCAGTTTAACTAGTATTATATTGGGAAATAGTGCTAAGCTGGACTATTGATAACATCTGAGAAATAATATTTCAATAAATGACTGAGCTAACTGCTCAATGTCAAGGTCGATGTGAATGCATTAATAGTTACTGTAGCTTCAAGACAACTAAAATCAAAGGTTGACATTACATAAAATAATTTTTCATGTTGCTTAAATTTGATTTAAAGGCTTGAAGATATATCAATCATAGGTTTAAAAACACTAGTACATTGAACAATTCACACTAAACATGCATGGACAAGGACACTAAGCATTTACTAACCGTGAAAATGCAAATTAAAAATGTATTAACCATAAAAAACAAAAAAGGCATACACAAGTGCATTGAGCAATTCACTTACCAGGCAAACTGCAGATTTGCCCCATTTTGCTTTAAGAGATGAAAATAAGTCAATAACATCGCTATCAGTTTTCGACAGACGAGAAGAATTCGCGGCATAGATGACAATCTTCAGACAGCGCAGGGGTAAACCGACCTTCATCCAGTTGCATGCGGATGTGACCATAGCTGACATCATTACCGATGGTGAGAATTTCTGTGAGGTTTATACATGCGAATAATTACTACTGACTATTGTATAATACTCTATGCCAGTATAGGAAATAAGAATGGGTTGCTGTGTTGGTCTAATTCATAGTAATATGATAGGTCAAGGGTTAAGTGCTACATTATAGACATATTATAGACAGTAATTAGTTTTATTGATCACAAGCTTTCGTATTAACGCCATGCTTCATCACGCAATCAAACATAATGTTTATGCGAAAGCTTGGGATCAATTGGACTGGTTAGTCTACATAAAATGTGTCACCTATAATCTTTCGTGTTATTTTATGCCAGTATCCAGAGAAGGTATGAAAAAATTAATCTATGCTAAAGAAATAATTATATGCTGTATCTTTCTCATGAAAAGATATTTCAGAAGTAAATAATTGCAGCTTATCGTGGCTCAATGATGAATGCTTCATTGGTAGAAATAGTAATTGAAAGGCATCCATGAGAAGGAAAGTAAAGAGGCTGAGAAGGATGCTGAGATAATACTATTTTTTATGTAAAACGCATTACTGACACTTGCTTGACATATTAAAAAGATAGAAAATCCCAAAGCAAATACATGTATATTGAAAAAAAATTACTTAAAAGACAGCGCTACATCACAGTGTACATCTTCTTCACGAAAAAAACTTCACAATCTGCCCATGGCCAGATAAATTGCTCAAAATGTCAGCTTGGTTAACAATGGAGAATTTTACAAATAACATACATTGTCTAGCTGTATAACATATCATGACTTTCCATCTGCTACCTTTTAGCACCACACTAAGTAGCTAAATCAAGAGTGGTAAGTACTGGACGGAGAACATGCACATAATATGGAAAAATGTCTCGGAGAGAAGAGTGTCAGTAAAGTGGGCAACATATCCACCAATATGACAGTGATATTTATTTAGTCAAACAAAGTTTTACTTGGCCAAAAGTAGAATACAAGAAGACATAATTGCGCTATGTTTTATTAACATAGGGAGTGGAGCTACCATAGCTATTACAAATAGTCATATCAGAGAATGCTGTACATGTCAGCCTGAAGGATTCAGACCACACTACTCAAGCTGTCACATACACTTGCGTGTGGTGGAACCTGTAGTGGTGCGATTCAATGATATATGGATCAAGAATGTGGCCTGAAGCCTTCTTCTGCACAGAGATAATTATACCCTCTGGGTGAGTTTGTAATCACCGCCTATCAGAAAAACAATTACTGGGCCCAGGATTGTTGGAGAAAAGCTTACCACTCAATATGATCACGATATGACCTCTGAGATAACATGGAGAAAATTGTGTAAAATAATATTACACTAAAATGTATTGCTGTAAAAAAGTTACTGACAACGCACATAATAATGATGATACTTGGATGATACAACAGATCCTGACACAAGTCACCTATTCACAACATACATATTACAAAATCCCAGAATATACACATTAATTTATTCTTATTATGCATATCATGAATTTGTCTCAACAGAGCAATTGAAGGGTAGGCGCGTAAAACACAATATAGTCCCTTTCGGGGTTTTTTGGGGGTTATTACGGTATTTATTTTCTTTTTTATAAAATACCTGTTCTAGCCTATTATTCTCAGTGCATATCCCGATAGTAGGCCAATATATAAAACTACAGTTTTTTGCATTTTGCAAAATGCGACATGCTACGGCATATATTCTTATTAATAATATAGTTATTGAAAACGATAAAACTGCACATTATATATTCACAATAAGTATGTGTGTATGTGTGTGCGCGCGCGCACGTGTGTGTATGTGCATACGTGCGTATGCGCATATGTGTTTATGCGCGTATCGCGTGTGCGTATGTGCGTCCGTACATACATGCGTATGTACGTACGTATGTATGTATGTATGTATAGGTTGAACCAAAATAGTTCGCTGCGTGGGCCATTGTTGGCCCTACACAGGGTGAGTGGTGATAGCATAGTTAAGCTGATATGTCTGAATTGCTCAGTCATTTTTAAGTCATTTTGAGATGGTCTGGGTAATTGGGTATATTCACAATAAAATTTAGAAGTAATAGTACCATAGAATTTCACACAATCCCTTATATGACCTATTTTAGTGATTACAATAACAAAGGATCAACAGTTGCACGCCATAACAGACCCGTCGTTAGATTGCATACCTAGTACAGTTACGCCATAACAGACCCGTAGTTACATTGCATACCCAGAGTTATACAATATAACAGACCCTTAGTTAGATTGCATACCTACAGTTACACAACATAACCAACCCGTAGTTAGATTGCACACCCACAGTTACATAACATAAGAGACCCATAGTTAGATTGCATACCCACAGTTACACACTATAATAGACCGTAGTTTGATTGTATAACCACAGTTATACACCATAACAAACTAGTAGATAGATTGCATACCCATAGATACACACCATAATAGGCAAACAGTTGGATTAAATACCCACAGTTACACACCATAATAGACCCGTAGTTAGATTGCATGCCAACAGCTACATACCATAACAATCCTTTAGTTAGACTACATACCCGTAGTTATATACCATAACAGACTTACAGTTGAATTCAATACTCTTAGTTACACATCATAACAAATCCACAGTTGGATAACATACCAATAGTTACCATAACAGACCCACATTACCCAGATTACATACCAACAGGCATACAGCATAAGACACTTACAGTTAGATAACATACCCATAGTTACATGCCATATTATACAGATCTATAGATACATACCGTAATATATCAACACTAAGATTACATAACCACAGTTTCATTCTATAATATAACTATTGAGAGATAACCTACCCAGAGTCACACCATAACACAGAGGTGGATAACATGGGCATAGTAACAGAGCATAAGATACTTACACTGAGATAACATAGTCACATTTAAACACTATATTCAACATATCTATAGCTACATACTGTAACATACCAATACTAAGATTGCATACCTACAGTTTCATATCATATGATATGTGCACTTATACACCATAACAGACCCATACTTACACAGCATAACACACCCACTCAGAGTGACATGCCACAGCATATCAACATATAGATTACATACCATCAGTTACAGACCATATAATATGCCCACAATACGATAACATATCCAGTTATATACCATAACATACCTACTTTACCATTGCATACTCAGTTTCATTCTATAACATACCCATAGTTAGATAACATACCCACAGATACACTCAATAACATACCTACAGTTACACACCAGTAACATACAATGCTCTATTGTTACTCACAAAAGAACATTGTAGTACATGATTTTCATTGTCTATTACAACTTTTTTATCAATACAATTCATCCCAATCAAGTATGCTTCTCCAGGATTGATTCTGAATAGTACCGGTCCCTTAAACAAAGCAACATAAGCACTTTCATGCTGGACTGACGCACCATGTCTGGCAGTGACATATCAATTGATATGATGTTGTCATAACACATCGCACAAACAATGTCGGCTTCATCCACTGCTACTGAGGTGGTACAGCAGGGGAAAAATGTAGAAATGTATATTTTGTAAATATGTAACATTAAGCCAGGACTAACCCATTTTCTAGACCACTGTAAGAAGTCTATCTACTTGATATGGTAAATGGAGTACACTTATTTATTACAATGGATGAAAGGCCATAGGTGAAAACAACTGAGTCTGGGCAAATAATTGACACTCATCCAATCACATCACTGCAATAAACCAACAGACAGTTTACATAGGAAAATAGCTAAGCCTCACATAAAAACAAAATTACTGCACAAAATCTGTGGGGTCTTGCATTGTAATCCATTAAAACTGGGCATGAATTAAGCACATGATCATCAAAATGTGGCGCCACTATGAATCCGGGGATTTTGTTGGGATATCTTAATTCGTTCCTTGAATTGTCTGAACATCTAACTTATAGTAATAGGACATGCAACCCCAGATCATTATGAACTCTCCGCCACATGGTACCTCTTCGTTGATGTTCTTTTGTGCAAGAGCCACTCCATGTTGCCTCCAAACTCGTTTTCTATGGATGTTTTCATGCAGAAGAAAGCGACTATTGTCTGAGAAATGAACATATCTCCATGTCCGTATGTTCCAGTGTTGCCGGTGCATACGCCACTCCCTTCTCGCCCATTTGTGAAGCCACTTTGGTTGAATTCTCTGTACTGGTCATCTGGCACAATAACCGAGATTCCACCAACTGCGTACAGTTCTTGTAGAGATTGGACCTTTCCCAGCCACATGGATCATAAGGCGTTACTACTGGCAAAACGATGTCTTCCGACGAGTCCTCCGAGGCACCTGTCATCGCGTTCATTCATTTTCTTCGGTTTCCTGGACCTTCCAGGATTATTCACATCACCAGTCTCTATTACTCAGTGATCTGTCTATCAATAACATAACGATCATAACCCAACGCACGACTGATCGCATGGTTAGACATGCCAGTATCCTTCATCCCTTTAATTCACCATCTTTGTCCTATCAAGATTTTTCTGCGAGCCATAGTCATTAATACACACACTAGATTGAATATTCTGTGAGAATAACGAACTGAGTTGAGTTTTTTACGCACAGAGCTGAACTGACTTGGGGAAAATGCAAACTGACATTTTGAAAACATTTACCATGTACAGTCAGGGTACTGTTGTGAGCTTTCATGTTACATAGGCTAACAATTTGTGGCCTAAAAGTATGTTTAGTAATGACTCATGCATATCAACACTAATATATGTCATACAATGTAAATTTATAAACCAAGTGAAAACGTGAATGTATAAGGTGGGGATTTACTTTTTCCCCTAAGTTTATTACACACTCCACTAAATCTATAAGTGATATGATATGCTTACAATATATGCTCGAAAATCACCACAGATTGTAAGCAGGTAAATAAATTTACATAACCACTTTTGTACCTGGTTGCCTGTGGCAAGGAGTGGTGTTATGATAGTCGTATCCTGGTTGTTCACAATAGGCATGAGACCCCGGAATATATCTCCAACCAAACTTGCTGGATGTTCTGCCTTTACTCTAAAATATTTCGTAACTACATTCAAATTTTGGATTAAAAATGAGACCATTGCCTATACTCAAAAATGTTCCCAAATGTCTTTATAATGACTTCAGGTATATTCATTATGGGTGAAGTCAAGGTCAAAGAAACTACATTCTGAAATATGTGTAAGTTAATACTCAGCAATAAAATATATAATGTTGAAGTTATATATGCTAGTCAATATTCACTAAATAAGATGTTTATTATGTACAATTTTGAAAGTTTTATGTAATGACTGTATCGATGGCATTGCATCTGTCAACTATCTGGGAGTATTTATGGCACAATTACGTTTGACATAGAGTACGGTTACTGACCTAATATACATTGTATGTCATTGGTTTTTTTTACAAATAGTAGGAGCATTGGACTCGAAACTGAAAGGTTGCAGGTTCAAAACTGCCCACTGGTCGACTTTCTTGCAAGTCATTTCTCCCCAGTTACTGGAGTTACCCCCTTTCTTAAATGGATAGATGCTTGATATCATCTTTGATGGGGTGATATACGAGTGAAGTGATTGTATTTGCACTGAATATAGCTGCCAACAATACTCATTGGAAACCACATCTGAGAGCCTTTATTGGCTAATGCTGGAGACCTGTAAATGTTGTACTTAACCCTTTTTAGCTCTTTGATCACTTAAAACATGTATGTGCAATAAATAAGGTCTAGGGACTTCAGGGGTATTCCAATATGAATTCATGATTTTTTTTCAACACAGATTTTCTTTTTTCTGACTCTGGTTCCTTAATTTTTATAGGGGCTTAAAATCAAGTAACTCTATTCTATGTATAAAGAGTGAAAAGAAACTGGAAATATTGGGAGAAAATAGCAGAGAAATGAAGGTGTTTCTTCATATAGGGATCAGTATAAATGTCCACATTGCTCTAGTCTGAAGGAAAAAGATATTTGGAGGGCAAAAGCCGCTTAGAGAAGAAAATCTTTCAGAATAATTGGACATACACATGTGTAATAATGCGACAATTAATTATGGATTCTTGGGGGAGTTATTCAGGTGTTGCTAAACTAGTGTTATTGACTAAGTCAGCAATTCTACATCACACAGGATTTTGGGACACCACACACAATTTTTTTGAATCATTTTCTGTAGCAGAGTAAATATGTATACAGCTGCAAGAAAGGTTTGCAGTGTTTTCCCTTAAATTCACACGTTTGATTATAATTAACAGACCTATCAAATAAGCAAGTAATCAACATATATTCAGTCATACATCAAAAACAGATGTTCGACCAATAGGACAATTAGTTGACAAGACTGCAGCCATAATCAAAACAAATTACAAATATAAGATAAAAACTGAAATTACCAATATTTTTTAGCTAATAGATCCACCCCATATATAATAAACTAATGGATCAGTAAGCTGCCAAATCTCATACAAACATTTTTTCTGACCAACTTTACTATATAATCTGGCGAAACCTTCTCTCAAACATCACATAATATAACAATGTGGTTAGAGATGAAAAGTCATCCCACATAATATTTATTATCGTTAAACGTCCCACTTGAATTGATTTGCGTGTATTCAATTTAATTTTATATCCATGTATTTAACAACTGAAAGGCAAGTAAATTAATGAGATGTTCAGTCACCACGGTGCATAAAAGGATTGACATATCATCAGTATTGACCCGGTATATCCATTAGCCATGGACAATCTAAAAAAAGGTGACCAATTCATTATATAGGTTTATTTCAGCTACGGTATGCTTATTTGAGAGCTTTTCATGGATAACAATGGAATTTGCAAACTTTAAAACCATATTATGGCAGGTTAAGGTTGTGACGCTCAAAGTACACAACATTATCAACGTAAGTGAATGTAATATTAATGCGATGGTGAAAAAACAAACATTAACTTTAATATTAACACAAGTCAAAAATATTTCCTGTGTCAAAAATGTTAGATTTATAGTGAAACAGTAAACAAACCGCTCAAAGCAGATTAGGCGTTTAAATGGTGGAGGACCGCCCTCATCTGTTGCCTCTAGCGGTTTGGACATCCACATAGAGAAGTGTTTACGCAGGTCCAGCTCTTTATTATTTGATAACTTTCTTACACTGATGTGAAGATGCTGGTATAAAGCACCTATCAGGGTCCCCGGAACAATCGTATAGTCACCTGGAATGATAAAAATTAGCGTATAAAGCTAATTTTTCTAAGCAATAGGACTCCAAACTAAACTACTAATCATATTAATTTATAATAAATATTGACTAGAAAGTTATAGAAAAACACAAGAATTTTTCCTACTGATGTGGAAGAAAAGGAGGTCACAAGGAATATATAATCATCACAGTAATTAAAAGAGAATTAATGGGTGAGCTATTGTCTATACCAGACTCTAGTAAATGATGCCAAGACAGAATAAGTCATAAAGCCAGAAAATAGTGTCAGTATCTAATCTTGGTCGTGGATATTGATTTGTTGAAAAACCATCACGAGAGGTAAATCATCAATCTTTCTAGGTTCAGCATCTTATCGGTTCATTAGCATCCATCATGTGGATGACATTACAATTAACTCTACATTGCTTATGACTGCGGATTGTATATAGAAGTGAGAATGCCACGTTACATATGTGTAGTGCAGCTGCCAGATCTTTAACATGGAAGTGTTCCTCAAACTTTTCAGTAGGTGACAAAGCAGTAATTTGACATTCCTACATTTTACTTTCTACGACAGTCAATGCACAAATTCCGTTTTGCCCAAATCAGTGATTTAAAGCAAAGTAGAGTTATATTTACAATAATCTACTGCATTAATGATTTATATATATGTATGTAGCGATGGCTGAGAGGAATAAAAATAGTGAAGTTTTATTTAAAGTGCCATATTATCTCTTGGTCATTAGGACAAGATGATGCCTACAACATTTTCCAATATTAATAAATCTCGTGTATATACAAATAAATATATATATATATATCCAAAAACATAAATAATATAAAAAATGAATGGAGCGAGAGTTACACTTAGCCTAAATTGGCATATAAATGCGGGAAAACAAGTTCTGATACTTCTCAATCATCCAGCTGCCTGTAACTTCATAAACCATGGTATATTGATTTCACACTTGCAGTAGGTCTTGGTATCAAAAGCATCGCCATTAATTGGTTTCACGTCTACATCACAAACATTCATTGTTGATAGAAGCGACCAAGATCCACACAGTAGCCACACATAACGGCTTTTGTTCAGGAAGTGACCACTTTTCGGTGTCACCACAAGGCTCGTGGTAGTGTGCAATTTTTTGTCGACACTCAACTTTCAATTCCAAAATATGATGATACCGCTGAACAAAGACAATAATGGCATCACCGAGGGTGTTTTGATGAAATTACAAAGTGGATGACCACAAAGATTTACAAATCGACGCGAGTAAAACAGAATGATTGGCAGCATTGGTGATGCGCAACATTTCGCTTTTGATGTAAGGTCAGTCGATATATCTAGATTACTCGTGGTAGCTTGATCATCATACCTAAATCTTCTGTATATACTTTTATACTATATGTATATGTTTTCATTCAACTCAAATTTTTATTTCAATTTCAATGATCATACATCTTGAATTTACTGCCACTTCCAAAATATAAATTAGTCTATTGGAATAAATTTCTTATTTACTCAAATTCAACCAATAGTCACATCTAGAATTAGTTTGTGAAGTACTACAAGATACACTCGATCAATCCCAAAAACTACAGAATTGCATGAATAGAACTTTTTTTTCGAATTCTGCAGAGGCTCTCTTATTCTCATTTTGAAAATGCTCCCATGATTACCTCTCAGGTATTATATTCGGTAAAGGTATTCTGGTAATATTCAAGTGCATCAACATGGCCTCTCGGATATCTCACCAGAAACTCTTTAATTTATACGACGATTCTCTATAACTCCAGCCTCAAAATCACTTCGATGATTACCTATCAACTGTTGTATTCAGTCCAAAGGTACTCTGGTGATGTACAAGTACAATCACAACATAACCTCTTGTATAACTCACCATTCAGATAAACAATCAATGCTATTCCAGTATTGTGGTCTATAACTTGTGTCATATGGTGCATGAGTTTTATGGACATATTGTTAATGCCAGTTGTATTATTGTATTTTTGTCCATGTCAGGTAGTATTATATCAACTATTATATTTATGTCGTAAATGTAAGTTTGTTGAAAGTTATCATAAACTATATGTGGCACTATACACAAACATTTCTAAACACTATGTAATCAGTATAGAAAACTGTGTATTTTCCTGACCTGGAAAAGCAGAAACGAGGACAAAATCAACGGCATCGTCTGGATGTAGAGTTGTGATATCACCGACCATAAGGTCGAGAGTGCATGGTCCATGCTGGGTGGACACATGGATAGTGTCCTTGCATACAAGGTTAGGCATTCTTTCAGTGTTAGAGCAATGGTTCACTTCAGAATGTTCATTCTTTAAGCTCCCCCCATGGAGTGAACATAAAAATAGTACAACTGTTACCGAAAACGAATAGTGTTCATTATTTAGAAATATCAAACGCACCCAAATCAAAAATTAATTTGAAGACGTACATTTATCATCCCACAGACTTGCAGTTTTTATTTTTAGACTTACAGGAGTTTGATAAATACCTTGATGAGAGCTGTTGTGAAATAATAGTAAAATATCACAAACAAATCAAGAATAATTTATTCTTGAATCTAATGAAAATTAATTTTTTGACTATGAAATAATTATTGAAAATGATCACTGTATATCTGTTAATATCCACTGTCCAGAAATCAGCATCATCTGTATCTACTGAATGGTACTCAGGTATTATAGATTAAATGTAGAGTCCTGTCTACAATGATATAATAATGCCAGTGGAATTATAGTGTGTAAACTGTAGTACTGTAGTTGCTAACATAAATAAGTAAACAGAAGCACATAGCTGCAATACAATACAGCATAAATACATATGGTCCATGGCACCGTGCCTTATAAGGGATTTATATATTAGACTAATGTATCCTAAGTACTAACTATTCCCAACTATTCACACATAACAGAGGTACAAAGATAATAATACATAGTACAGTGATACAATCAGTGTGAAAAACGCATAATAATCCTTTACAACTACTTTTAACACAGTCAACTCAACTAGTCAGATCCAAGTAGATCTCTGAAAATTACTGAAATACATAAACAGCATATTAGATAGAGTAAATATTTTTATGATAAATAAGTTACCATACTATCATTACTCGCATTAAACAGTGAATAATGGTTATGTTAATAGTTACGACTTAAAAAATATTCAAATAAGATCTCCAGTCACTTTGTATTATTAAAGAAAAAGCATCAAAGGTTATACATTATCTACTTTTATGATATCTAATATCGTTAAAAATCAGGTTGAATGTAAGTAAATCACATAAGCTGCTTGATATTAAATAACTTTGAAAGACAGAAAATACATCACTCATTCATCTCTCATAATCTAACATGTACTATAAAAAAGGACGACTCCAAGAAAGAATAAAGAACACAGGTGAGCTGGGCGATTGATTGGTAGATGAGAATCCGAATGAAATACACTGTCGCCAGTTTGGCAGACATGATCAATATGTTGCTATGATCATATAAGTAATCTGCGAGGGGCTTCTAGCGTGACAATACCTGCTCATACTGCGCACGTTTATTGATTTATAATGAGCAATTGCGCTTGGGCGCAGGGGAATTAATGCTGTTTAGTTAAACACATAGATAGATATTATAAATCTTGATAAACAACACTGACATACGTAAGAAAATTAAGTGTACATGATGGAATAAGTACAGCACAATTTGTAGTCCCTTTTGTTGTGCTGATGTTAGACTACACCAAAAAATGAATTATAGTTAGATCAAATAAAAAAGGCCATTCTTTCAATAAACAAAATTTTATAATAAATGCTAAAATTGAAGCAAAATCATTAATTTCATTTAAGAATTTGTGTCTTTTGATATGTCCGTGGCTATAAGTAAAACACTAATGTATACATAAAAGGAATACTAATACTAGGCGTAATCTTGTGAACGCGATTATTTCCTTGCCCAAATAATTTACATAAAACCCGTATTCTACACTACCCACCTCTAATTTCACTAAACCACCCAATACAGCCGATGACTCAATTCAACTAGCAGACGGATTACCCTTCGTCATGGGACTATTTATGGTATCAATATGGAGCAGACGGATTTGTCTGGTTATAGACAATCCTGAAGACCCTGGTCTGCGAAGGACAAAAAATTCACATCGTCCTTGGTGATTTGCAGTAATAATAACTAACATGCCTCTTAGATAATTTTAAATACGGTAATTAAGAGTGAATTTATGTAATGCGTGCCTGTCCTGTGTCCTGTTTATGTAATATATAACATATACGTATAAAGTTATGTGTGTTTGTATGGTGTGTGTATATACATCTATGTACTATTAACCAACTGCATGAGCCATCATTACCCCGTTACAAAGCTAGCCTATAGCCAGACTATGGTCAATACCATGTCACTAAATATGAAATGGTTGGTTGCATATTATTATTGAGGTGACATTGTGTGAACCACTCAGTCGTATGATCATGGTCCATTCACTCATTCTCAATGCCGATTTCTACAAATGTCACACTTAGCTAAATGTATTATAGGTGACTATAATGTACAGTTAGATGATGAAATAGCCAAGTAGCGCGACAAGAGACAATATCATTAGCATCCAAAACACATCAGAGGAAGGACTCGCGCCTGCCACCTCCGTTAGTGTCCTGTACTCAAGACTTTGTGTGATTACAACCTTATATAATATTGTATATATAAGCAGTGTACTGTACATTGATAGCAATTATTTATATATTAGTGAAATGAGATGTTCAAAGACCCAGACTATATTTTATCTCAGTACAGAAGACGTATTATTATCATCATCTTCACACATTAGATAGGGAACAGCATTAAGGGGACACAATTGGATGAATATATTTATTTATTTATTCAGCAAATACAGCAATAATGACACTATACAAAAAGAGAGTAAATAATTATAAGACAAATATATACAAGGTGGTCCAATGAATGTTGACCCCTCACATGTTCCTGCCTCTGAATTACCCAGTATGGAGATTTTTAATTTTTTTATTTTTGTGTTTAGAGCAACTTATTTTCAACTAGTTGGCCAGCTTTAAGTGCATGTATACAATTTTCCCACTTCCGGTTTGAGCAGACGACAAATTGTACAGTTTCTTTAAATTCTACTTCTATAATGGTTGATCTCAAACTTTCATCAAAAAAACAATCCAGTCCTGGCGGAAATGACTGCAATGTGTTGTTAGAATGGAAGGTGGCCACATCAAACACATTTTCGTTTGAGGTTGTGTCTTTTACATGATTAATAGACAATAATTAACTTTGGATTGAGTTAAAATAATTAAAATTGTCAGTCAATATGTGAAACATGAAACTGCATTTTCTTGTGAAAGTGTATAATCTTGTGAAAATGAAGGCCCGAAATATGGCATAGGTATGTGTTCATGATTACAATATGAGTACATCAAAGGTTTTGTAAATACCTTTTATTCTGTTTTCTAATTGGAATTGATGGTTCTGTCCATTAAAATTGAATTATGTGAAAAATGTCATATAGTTATCGATCAAGCAGCAATAACATGTAGGGGGTCAAGATTCATTGGACCGCCCTGTATATGGAATACATCATTGGGTGAAATATGTCATAATTGTCCGCAATAGTTCGTATTTTATACATAAATTTTATTAAATCTTTATCCACTGCTACCATTGAAATTTCAGCTAGTCTTCACTCGGATTAAAAAAAGCGGTATAAAATCAATTTCCTTGTGTTTTAGCAATATTTTCTTATTTTTTCCACCATCTCACTGCATCTGCCATCTGTTTAATTTTCTTAATTTTTTAAGTGTCAATATATGTAAGAGATGTCTAGAAGATAATGTCACAAGGACGATCATGAACATTTCGAGTGTTTTAGGGTTATGTGAACGATGTCACGGTCAGTTAATACGGTGCAGATTGAATGAATTTGGCGCGACAGCTTCAAGCAATCTCACAATCGACGAGTTTCAGAGAATAGATCTTGAGACGGAACACGACCCACCAGCGTTTATCGAGGGCAAGAAGAAGGCAAAGCAAAACTTTGTGTGTATCACACAATATATAATATTTATTAATTATTGTATTTAACAAATCAAGATTTGTATCAATTATTGAGACCTTCAATAAAACTTACATTTTGGTGCATATTTCATACTGTATATAAGGGCTTCTTTTTCATTGTCCTTCACTGCATCAGTTGATAACTAACTTTGTACACTACTAGCACCTTGTATAATGAATATTGTCTAATTATAAATTAAACAGCTCCCTTTTTTCTTGTGTATCTCACCGTACTAAATTTTCATTTCTCATCTGTATCTGTTTGCCAACATCTTTTCCTTGGTCGATATCCGTTTTATCTGCTTTCCATTGTATTATCTAACATTGCTCTCTATTATTTGTATCCTGTACATGTAGTTAATTATAGATAATGTAGACCAGTGAATAGATTAACAATTACATTACAGGCTTAGACTACTGGAGTTTTTTACTCATGTAAAGTGTGTTTGACAGCTGAGCTAATTAGTACACTATACTCAAATGAATTTTATTCCTTTTCAAGTCTTATGAACTATGCTACTGTAACAATAACAATTTCTCATGCCATTCTTCTTGCGATTTTCTCAGGCAATTCTTATGAATGTTGATCCAATTTTTCAAGTCATTCTCCATGCGATTCTCCTCAATTCTTTCTGCGATTCTTATAATTCTCCATGCCATTTTTACTCATAATTCTTCATGCAATTCTTATAATTCTTCAATCCATTCTTTTCATAATTTTTCATGCCATTTTTCTCATAATCCTTCGTGCTATTGCTCATCATATAGGAAGTGAACTTTATATACAGATAGACGACCCAAATAAATTATCGCATTACACATCGGAGGTCGGTGTTTTACAAGAAGAGATTGAGAAGTCTCTGACAATGACCAGTAAACATCAACGTCTTCAACACTTCAGTAAGTTATTACTGATAATATCATTACAACAAGATGCAAGAGTTGACAGGACATTGAATACGTACCTGTCAAATGTTGATTATCTCTGATTTGATTAAGATATGTGGTAGTTATAGAGATGATAATGATCATTTTAAATAATTACAAGTATACAGATACTGTAATCTTAGACCAGAAATTTTTACATTTGGTAGAGACCTAAGCAGTTTCATACTGCATAAAAATGATAAATGGTGCATTTTGACCTTGCTTTGTGATGTAGTCATATCTCATTTAGTCACCGGCTGTTAGACTGCTGTTGAAATCTTGTTTTCGCTTATCATGTATAAACATGAATTTAATTACAATTCAGCCTAGTCAGGACTGGAATCGTGAGCTAAGAATCCGGGTACCCGCGATATTGTGATATGAAAAAAAATAAAAATGCAACAGTACATTTCACTTGTTCTGTGTTCATATTTATTTGGATTATAATCAATAAAAATATTCAATATTCATGTTTTATTGTCTTTTGAGTCTTTCTGTTAAATCGTCATTGAGATGCAACGCCATTTTGACTTGTTCAGATATCACGTTTGTCACGTGAGTGACGTCTACCGTACATCTAATACAGTAGAACTAGTTTATTGGGACATCGGAAAAAAATTCACTTTCCACAGTAGTGATTTTCAGGAATCAAGATGCTCAGTGAAAGTAGATCCTGATATGTATTTTTGCAAACTGGCAATCAGTTACTGCGCGATTTTAGCACATTTATGTTACTACAGAACAAGTCACGAATACGACATAGTTAACATGGTTTTATGCTTCGTAGGTAACTGGCTATATCACACAATATTATTATTATACATTATTATAATTTATCCGGGTACCCATGGCAACTTCTTGTATGGGTACCCGGATCCTAAAAGTTGGACGTGTGTCAAGTCTAGTATATATGTGACATGAACTTGTGGAAGTGTTTTTGAAGAAGTCAGTAAAATTAACCTCGGTTATATAACATCAGCATTGTGTGACCTCTGACAACCTTATAGTAAACATGTTTATGTTGAAGAGGCGCTATAAAATGTACTAATTGACAGATTCCGACACACTAGAAGAAAGTGAGGCTTTGAGTGTCGCACACAACATGACACATTTGAGTGCGGATACCTCATGTGTCGTACCCGACACGACTCACTCGAGCGTGGATGTGTCAGGGTTGGAGAACGATGAAATGGCTCATATACTCAGTGATTCCGATGTCATTGTACAAGGTCCACGACCATCCGCTGCATCCCTGGGCATTCACGCGTCGGTCATGCAGTGTTTGACCGCGGACAGTGCCCCAGGTATACAACTGCTTCTCTTCATCTCGTAGCTGTGTACTCTAACTCTGACTTTGTCTCCGTTGTTAGAGTGTTTGTTGTTACAAAGTACAAACCTGGCACTAGTCAGTCAGTAAAACATTTGTCTCGAAGAAGCAGCGCTCGTATGTCACAATCAATCCAGCAAGTTCTCTTTGTAATTGCAAGCAGCGTATTTCACACAGATTGTTTCGACCTGATTACTCGGCACCAGAACAACCAAAATTGGGAAAATGAATATATGACCTTGCTGATGCTGATGCGTCTATTGTCTTAACTATAACTACTGCACTGAAGTTCATTTGTGTGTGTGTTGTGTGCGTTTGTCTGTGTATGCAATATACGGTATATATATATATATATATATATATATATATATACGTACATACGTATGAAGGGTATAGATGCAAAAGGGGATATATCCATATTTTTAAAATGGAGATATTTAGAATTTTAATTCTGTGACCCTGTAGTGTAGCTGGCTTTTTGCGGTGCCTTTGTTCTTTTGTTATTTTAATCAGTAAAAAGGGTTGCGTGAAATTCTATGGTATTTATTATAAATTTCATTGTGAATATATGGCTATAATGTGCACACAGTTTAAGGTTTTCAATATACTATAGTATAGATAAAAATAGATGTTGTAACTTGTCGTGTTTTGTGTGCACACTCCTCTCATATATATATGTTACAGTAAATACTGGTAATCAGTAAATACCGGTATTCCCTAAACTATTTCCTGAATGGCTTAGGAAATACCAGTGTTTACTAAAATGATTCAGGGAATACTAGTATTTACTGAAAGGTGAACTCCATGATTCCCACTATTTACTAAAGATCATTTTGGAGTTTAGTAAAGACTGGTAATGATTGACTCAAGGGACAGATTACTGTCGTTGAATGCATAGTGTGTCCAGCTGGTCTTGTAGGACGCTTCTCTAGAGTTTTGACATATTGTTTTAGTAATTTATCTGCAGCCTTCTATGGATTGTGTTTATTCAACCCGGTGATAGTCAGACGGGTATACCAGTTTGATGTAAGTGAACAATGTATCGTTACCATGGACGATATTGACTTTGAAAATAGCATGCCAGTTCCTGAAGCTGTTATTTTCTTATCAAAACTAGGTGGACATGGTTACAAAAAGTGCAATTGTAAAACAGGTGCCTGTCGCACAAACCGCTGCTTATGCTACAAATCTAAAATTAAATGTTATAGTAGATGTCACAATTATTTATT
>WURV02170747.1:0-14347 GCA_011762755.2 Epimenia babai | reverse complement strand
TTAAAAATGATACCATGATTAAGACATTGAAGCGGTGATTGGACCAGCATGAGGTCAAGACATGAGTCTCTGTTCAGGCCAATATGGGTGGTGCCCTGAATCAGTTGGTTCATATGGAAATTATCAATAATGTGTAAGAGATTGGTTTTGGTTGGTGAGTCAGTATGCCAGTCAATGTTGAGGTCACCGGTAACGATGACGTCATGTTGGCTGACAACTGGGTCCAAAAGGACATCCTCTAAGTTTTTTAGAAAGATATTGTTGTCTGCATCAGGTGATTTATATATTGAGCCAATAATTACACATTTTTTGTCACAAGTAATTTTTATCCATACGGATTCAATGTCATTATTAAACATGGATTCCAGATATTCCAGTCGTTTGACATTTAGGCCAAATTTACAGTAAATTGCCGCTCCACCGCCACGGGATTTGATTGGGTGATTTCGATCATGACGAAATGGATCAGAGAAGAAGGTTAGTTGAAGTGACTCGTCAGAATGGTGCTGGGTTAGCCAAGTTTCAGAAAGACAGAGGATATCAAACTGGTGAATAGGTAGAGTGCAAAGTTCATCATAGTGGGAAGGAAGAGAGCGAATGTTAAGGTGACCGACGTTGAGGGAAAGTTGTTGGTTAGTAGAACTAGAAAGGGGAGATTCATGGAGCCAAGGGTACGGGTTAAAGTTATTGTAATAGTAGCCATCCTTGCAAGTCTTTATCCAGTTATGACTAACCGCTCCACTGCTCTGTGGGTCCTGACTATATTGCAGAGGAAAAGATTCATTATTGCAAATATGACGAGAGTTAGATTGATTATCGAGGACTTCAAGCATCAAAAGAAAAAAAGAAAAAAAAATATTAAACACAGTCAATGTACACTCAAAGTTTCTCTGGTTGTAGCCATTACAAGAAGGTAATTTAATAGAGTGGTTGAGTCCGTGCGTAGAGTGGATAAGTGGGTGGGAGGATATAAGTGAATGAATATGTTAGTGTGGATGGATAGATTAGTGGGAGTGAGGGGGAAGTGAGTGGGTGAGTAAGTTAGTGCGGATGGATAAGTTAGTGGGTGTGTGGGGGAAGTGAGTGGGTGAGTAAGTTAGTGCGGATGATAAGTTAGTGGGTATGTGGGGGAAGTGAGTGGGTGAGTAAGTTAGTGCGGATGGGTGTGTGGGGAAATGAGTAAGTCAGTGTGGATGGGTAAGTTAGTGGGTGTGAGGGGAAGTGGATAAGTTAGTCTTGATGGATAGGTTGGTGGGTGTGTAGGGGAAGTGAGTTGGTGAGTCAGTTAGTGCGAATAAGTTAGTGGGTGTGTGGGGGAAGTGAGTGGGTGAGTAAGTTAGTGCGGATGGGTGTGTGGGGAAATGAGTAAGTCAGCGTGGATGGGTAAGTTAGTGGGTATGAGGGGAAGTGAATAAGTTAGTCTGGATGGATAGGTTAGTGGGTGTGTGGGTGGAATGAGTGGGTGGGTGAGTTAGTGCGAATAGATAGGTCAGTGGGTAAGGGGGAAGCGACTAAGTTAGTGTGGCTGGATAGGTTAGTGGGTGAATTGGGGAAGTGAGTAAGTTAGTCTGGATGGATAGATTAGTGGGTGTGTGGGGGAAGTGAGTGGGTGAATAAGTTAGTGCGATATATAGGTTAGTGGGTGTGGGGAAAGAGAGTTAGTGTGTAGGGATAAGTTAGTGGATGTGGAGGAAGTGAGTAGGTGAGTAGGTTGGAAGGAAGTAGGTGTTAATTCGATAGATATGTTAGAGAGTTGGTTATGTGTGTGAGGGTAAGTGTGTATTAGTGAGTAAATTAGTGGGTGTGTGAGTGCGCGGGTTAGTTATGTGTGATTAGATACTGAACAGTTAGTAATTTATCAAAGGCGAGGTTGACGACTCGTCATCATGGCGTATGATGGTCGTACAGAGCCGAATATATCCTGGCCGATATGCCAGTTGTCGAGCCCACGTGTCGGCCTTAATCGACGTGTAAGGCTGGGTCGGTTTCCAATCCGAGTCACTTTCAATTTCTGGAACTGAGGCTGACGCGTTGGGTCTTGGAGAGAGTTTGCTTTGCCATTTAATGCATTACCAATGTTTTTAGCAAGTTTAGTCGCACCTGACTCGTTTAAGTGAAGCCCGTCAAATAAATCTGTTTTGATAATGTTGGAATTGTCAATAAAATGATAATTTTTGGTGCTGCAATAGTCACTAATAATTTTGTTAGCATCGTTTATGAGTTCATTGATTTTTGTGGTCGATCCATCCGAATCACCGGAGTCGTAGCGATTGAGTATTGCCGAGTAATATACGGTGGCCTCTTCCGCATCTGCTTTCAGACTGTCAAGTTTATCTGTGATCTCCGTCGCTACTTCTTTGGCTGATGACCTCTCTTTAGACGAATCCCAGTTTGTCAGTAAGTTAGTTCCAGCATGTAAAACGACTTTTTCAACCGATTCAATATCTACAGGGAAGACTGCGGACGGTACAGCTCCACTTTTCGATCTTATTCGAGTAGCTTGGCCGGCTATTTTAGACAAGCCACTTGGACTTATGTCTTTTGTGATAGAGTCACCTATTATGATCGCTTTTGTATTGTTGTCGATACGCTGTTTAGGTTGACTGCTCGAAGTACTAATCGAGTGTTGTTTACAGCAGCTACAATGGCGGCCGCCTGTCGATTCTCCAAGTAATTCTGTTAGTTTAGATATCATAAGAGTTACCAGTTTTTCCATTTCCTCGCCGATCTTTATACCAATTTGCTCCACGACATATTCGGAGTTAATTTGCATCTTCGCCATGATCGAAATCTGTTACTGGAAATTAACTGGATATAATATCAGGGAAACTACACCAGAGAGTAACGATAGCGTCTACTCACTCGCCGCCATCTTGAATATGAATATACCTTCACACGTTTAATTTCAGTAGACGCTTTCTTCGGGTTCGCATTTAGCGTGACTTATGTTTCAAATCTAATCACACGCTTACTCGATCCAAGCGACTAGCAAAATGAAATCGCCTCAATTTTAAAGATGGCACCTAAAACCACGTGATTATCATGTGATCACGGGTACTTGTGACTCGACTGACATCCTCTAAAGACATAATAGGATCTCTACTTGTCAAAGTGCGTCTATCGCGATTACTTCGATATTTACCTATTGAGAAATGTTACGTCCACAAATACATAGTATTCCCGTGGCGCAGCACGATGGAAACTACCCCATGCCTATCACCATGAGATGAGCTTTGACGCGACATGATGGAGTGGGTGATAGACGATAGACCATGTTACAGAAACACATTACCACAAGTATTACTTGTGTATTACTATGTCACTGATGCACATGATCACACCTCAGGAAGTCTAAACAGCTAATGACAGCTCATTACAGTAAAAAAGTCATGATCTCACATGAGTTGCTTTAACACATTACTTCCTTTTTTGTGCTCACTTAACTGGCCATACATCATGCTTAGAATCTTGATCAAAACACTTCTTATCTCTGCATGGCTATCAGTATTAGCTCATCTGCAAGTTCTAGACGATCAAACTCTTCGTTGAGACAAGCCGCTTCTTGTATGAACACACTTTGATGACTCCGCATTCTACATTCTACGCTGCTGCTCGCCTTCTCAACGCCCTCCAAGCCAAAATCCGATAATTCACAAGTATCAACCAATGCCAAAGTCATCTAAAAACACATTCGTTTACCAAAGTTTACAACTAATGTTATCCAGACCAAAACTTTTTTCTGACATATTCATTACCATCATCATTATTATTAAGATGAAGCACATATTTAAATTCGCTGAAACGTTAGGTTCAGTGTAGGAAGCTCATTACTGTTTTTGTGTTAATATAAGCATGTGCTTTTTTTTCTAATGCTGCTCAGGTCATATAAATGTTATTAAACAGTGTATATAAACTGATGTAGAGTAATAAATAGTAATAATAATATTTTCATTTGTATGCCGCCATAATCCACTGTGTCTAGTGATCAGTAGCAGAGTTACAAGGTACAACATACTAATATAGTAACAAGATAGAGTACAAATGCATAGATGTAGGCCATATACTATACAAAAGGTATAATGTGAAGACCGAGAGTATCACGTACAGGACAGATAAAATAAACACGTCTAAGGTATAAGAACATAGACACAACTGTACGTCACAAAAAAGAACAGAAATGCAAAATTGCAGACGACAGCAGCTAGTGATAAGCATGGGAGAATAGATAGGTTTCCAGGTGTGTAACAGACTGAGAAACATAAGGACGGATTCGCTAGATGCGAGATAATTGGAAGATGCTGATTTGACATACCTTAACGACCCGAGATTCTAGACTATGATGTTCATCAAAAATTAATCATAGTAACCGTGAATTTGTTAAGTGTCTTTGATAGTCATGTGTTAATAGGGCACTATAAATCAATAAAATTTCATTTCATAAACTACTCCAATGTTTTTTTGCAGAAGAAGCGTCGATCAACAGATTACCAATTGAAATAGGAAGGAGGGCATGTATGGATAGTTTAAACATCGTGTGTTAGAGACAGCAATGCTATTAGTGCACTTTAGATACTTCATTTTCATTTTATTTAGAGTGTACCAGTTACAACATGCCACCAGTGAATATACACTATACAGTCAGCAACTGGTTTATCACCTAAAAGAACTGTGGCAGAACACTAACGTGGCAGTCATTAAGAAACTGGTTATTGGGATGCCACATAGTGTTCAAGAATGTGTCAGGAAAAAGGGGGAAGACACACCAGACACTGAAAATTGTGTCAATAAACAGTGATCTCAGTAGACTTACTGCGTATGTTCCAAGATTTTATATATTAGAATGATTTAATATAACCAGAATAACTTTTTAATGTTATAGGAAGGATTTTTCCAATGAGCAGATTTTTGTTGAAGAAAATAAGCTATTTATAAATAAAAAGAATTTCTCATTCAATATGCCTCAAGATGTGTTTGTTAGGCAGTTATCCAAAGTGACAAAAATGGAAACTCTTCAGTCAAAAGTGTTAGTAGATGCGCTCACTGCAGAATGAAACAATGCAACAAATAATTCGCGATGTAAACTTAAACCAGAACATACCACTTCTATGATCAACAATCACCTGAAGACGGACATCAGAATTTCTCGCTCCATCGAACAGCACTCGTACGATTGGGCCAATAAGTGGAACAGTCGTTCGGCAGTTGCTTCACTGAACGATGTAGCAAGAAGTCTCCAACTAAAAGTGAAGCATCTGCAGAAAACTGTACTGGTATTGCTTCTCGAAAAATAATGCTAAGTGAGGATGTGCAAAATGTATGGAATTTACAAATACATATTCATGACCCGTCACAAGTCAAAGATAGTTGGTGCATAGCTGTCCCAGAATAACCTCATGGCTTGAAAACTGGCCAAACCTGAAGCCTATTACATCCACAAACAACAAATAATTAATGATGGATGCGTTATTAACTTAATGGGTTGACTGAAAGTGAATCTACGCCAGTCAGCAAAAGAGTATACCTAGTAAATTTAGTCTTGATCCAAACATATCATTACGTACATATTTTGATTGCAGTGCTGTGCACAATATCATAATTAAGATAATGTCTAACCATCACAAATACAAATAATCATGAATATGTACAATCATAAGTTGAATGCTGCTGGAAAAAAGATTCCATCTAACTCTTGACTTCGATACCACTATTCAAAGGCCCATTTCAAAACAGTATCTCATCTGCCATAACTTTTCATCGCAGTATCACTAACGATAAGAATATTGAATGATCAGTCAGCTCACACCATACTTAGTTGAAAATGCGCTCATAAATAACACATTTAGTAAGCTCGACTACCTGGAGAAATCATGTAAAACAATATCACATGAAATCACATGAACCAATTCAGTAAACTATGGTGAGATGATATTTTTTTAATCATTTTAGATGATGCGATTATTTCTATGAATTTTTATAGCTATGGATTTTATAGTATGGCATACCATAACTAAAATTCAAACTTAGTCGTGCGATGCCTCACTCAATAAAAGTAAAAAACCTAACACACGTAGATGAGTAATAGTGAAAGATATAAATACTCACGGTATAAAAATATAAACATATCAATAGCATAAAAATAGAATTTTATTCACAACTAATATATTGATAATGCACACTAATGTATATAGTAAAAAATATGCATTGATATATAAAATCCTTTATAATAATCACATGTGACGATTCATGGATGATACTTGAGCATTATATCGCACAATGCATTATTTGCCTTAACGTGGCGAATATCACAAAATTTTATATTGTTGCTCCAGTTCATCGAAATTCCAGTCATTGTAACCAGCTATTTTCTTGATCGTGCGCAGCTCGTCTAACTGCTCGTCTAACTGCTCGCCATCCGATGCATTCTCTCGCTCCACACTTTCGCCTACATTCTCCGTAACTTGACGACGACGGATGCTCTGCTCAGCTTGCTTTAGTTTACTTTGTATACGATTGTAGTCATCCTCAGTGAACTCATCTCCTACAAGATTTGGATTAACACATTATCAACCATGCTACCATAGTCATAGTTATTGACAACACTGCATTAAAAGTTTAGGTCTAGAAGTCTAGAATCACACCTTCTTTCATCACCGAAAAACAAAAAATATTTTTACTTGATTTACTGAAAATAGCATTAATAGTAAAGTGCCGGTAGCATAGCGTTAGATCATTTGATCAGACAACTCTGAACTGTTTCTCAATCCAACAGGTGGCATTTTAGGCAGCCTGTGCAGGGTGGTTATGTAATAGATTCTTCTCACCGATGTAGAGAGATGGTTAGTCTCATAGAAGGCAAAGAATGCGTACACTAATAAATAATTCTGCTATACATAAATGCGCTATAACGATTTTTGGAATGAATATTCCATTCACTCATACATTCAATTTGACCGAAATAGCTGATTTTTACAGTCAAACTGCAACGTCCTATCAAATTCACCTAATGATATCACTTATTGTAAATGCATTATTAGCCATGCAAACACTTTGTCGACATGTCCGACTAGTAGTGTTTCAACTGGTTTATATTCACCATGACCATTGTCGAATTTAAATTAACGTACGCATCATTTAGCATACGATACACACCGAGAAAGTCAGTATAATCAGAGACTTGTTCTTTGATTTGCTCGATCTCTTGTTGGAGTGTGTCCAGTGAAGGGCACTGGTTAGTCGTTTCATGTTCGTCTATTGTTAAATTATGACTGGCCGTGTCTGAAGTACTCCGAGGTTTACATCCTGACACACTAAACGCCAACAGTAAATTTTTCATCGTATATCTAAAAGCAATGATTAGAGCTATTATCGTCGCTATTATTATTGCCCCGGTAAACCACAGCGGGTTTATAGTTTCAAACCAGTACATTATTTTAAAAATTACCCTCTATAAATTACGCTGCAGTCTACCGTTCGATGATTACTTCACTTAGCCAACGAAGCACACATTTTTTTCGCCGATTTTGCACTTTGGCGACATAAATTCAGGCACAACTAATTCCTTATTGGACTCCATATAGTGATCGATGACCGAACTATTCGGTTCGCCAATATTAACAATTATCTCATACACTCATACACAAATTGGCATGATGCAAGTGTTCTACACCGATGAGGAATAGAGGTATTTTGGCTGACAATTTGGTAGTAAAAATATATCTCAGGAGAACTGTATTTAAACTCTGACAAAAAATGACGATTATATAAATGAAGCATAAAAAGTGATATTGATGTTTTTATTGATCGATAATCTATATACATCAATGGTGATGGGGTTAGGTTTCATTCAATGCAGAATGCAAGTAAAAATTTCGCTTCGGAAGCCTTTCGTTTGTTCAACAAAAGCTCAGAAAACCGTATCAGACACGTATATGAAGGCGCAGGTTACCGGGTTAGCCATATCGTAAATTATTGTGATTTATTTATTTTTCAAATCAGACACACCTTATATTATAACGTATAGCAGTCTATAGTAACGGAAAAAAGAAAAAACAGTAGAACAACCACGACCAGAACAAATAGTGATTGAACATATTCAACAATTTTATGGGAATAGGTACAAAAGACTTTCCAATGGTGACATTATCAAAGACACGCGGTCACTTTGCATTACGTTTCGCACCAGACTATTTTTGCAGAATTATAAAATCGCTGTTGGATTGTGAAATGCAATTTCTGCATGAACGCATCAAGGGCTGGTACACCAATTTCGATGCATTTTTCACTTATGCTCACACGATAGGCAACTTAAAAAGAAATCTCTATGCTTTATTACAAGCCACTCGCATGTTGCGGTATATATTTTTATGAAACAATAATTGGGAACTAGCATTTCTCTCATTTGTCATAATCATTTTGCACAATGACATCAAGGTACTTGTAGTTCGCAACAAATTTTAATTGACTATCTCCCAAGACTAAGTTACAATTAGGCAGACCCCGTCTGTTTGGATGTACAACCATACACAGACTTATCAGCGTTAAATTTAATATATGCTAGCTGGCATAATGTTAACGTACATCCAATAGCTTGCCTGCTACACATGGGCTGAGAAACACCATGTCATCAGCATAGAATAAATGATTAGACGAGACATCATTTTTGTTCGAGATGAATAACACGGCCTTCCGCATATATCAAGCATACTGACGTAGTATATCTAATATTGAGGAGGTATCTACTATTTAACTCCATTACTATAATGTAATGAAAGCATGCGTGCTCTCTCATGTTTGATGTCTTGCTAATAACGAAAGGTGATATGATTATAAAATCGACGTACACTTACCTGATCTACCAGCCGGGTCTAAAAGTAATCGTCACACCCTTACATGAGTTCGCACATTCGGAAAATAGACGACTGTCGGTCTTAAAATCAGCCTCGCGTAATCTGACTGTACTTTGCTTACATGACAGACACGCTGTCAATTAAAGCTCTCAATTTCATTGGATGAGCAGAATAGTCGTCATAATTGGGCCAAATCTCAGGTATGAAATAATATTTATCACATTCACGGTTGGGGACAGGTGGCGTAGTGGTTATAGCGTTTGGTTTCGAACCCAGGGGTCCGAGGTTCGAAACCTGCCGGAGACCATTATAAAATCTGAGTGTTTTTCCAGGCATTTTTTCACTTAATCCCCGCATGCCTGATTGGGTACGTAGGTTGCCTGTGCTATTGTGGTTATGCATGGGCACCTTCCGACTTATCTCTATCAATATGTGACGTCGTGACAATGACCTCACACGATGGAGAGGGTTAGAGAAGATGGACCTAGTTCCCGATGAGCATGTAATTGTGAAGCATAGGCAATGACGCGATGCATTAGCAATGTCGTGCGCCCGCCGAAAACGGCAGGTGGTACAGTAGTGTGCCTGTGCTGCTGCGTGATGTACAATACACAAAGCCATTACCACAAGATGAGCTTTGTTTATGGTACGTCAACAGCAGCACTTTAGGCCATTTCTGTATTAACTGTCGTAGTGCGGTCATGGGACCGTACCGCGGTGGGTTTTGCACAGGCAAATACTTAGACCAAATTATGTCCAGTTGGGAATATTTCTATCGAAACAAAAATACTGTTTTGTGTAAAATTCTCTCACGGAAGCAGAGTTCCAGCATCCAATACTTACTACATCCACACTTATACAAAATGTTCCACTTCGACTCACGATTTTTTCTCCTATTTTATGGCAATAAGACCGGTTAGCACGTCCAGATTGGGAAAATGGTCTCTCACACTTTTAGTCTCCTGCAAATATATCTATTCAAGCTTTAGCGACATGTCAGGCACCGGATGGGTCATAGTCACGTGTTTTGGGAAAATTCTGAAATCTTAGTGACCAACTAATACTTCCGCAGTTTAGTGGACACGGGGGGGTTTCAGGAATATATACCACATTTGTCAAACCGCGCATGGATGACAATCTTCTTTCCTTAGCCAAAGTTCACGCACAGTAATCCACCTACGATGATGGTAATACATCCCCCACCCCCTTCGAGTAGTCGTGGCATTATGCCGTAAGCGAATATATATTGTTGACTTCTACAGCTTTAGCATAAAACATAATACGCACACGTTTCGTCACAGAAATCTTCGACTGCGAGAGACCATTGATAATTACGCGTGGATTTTGCAATCTTCGCCTTTATATATTTTAATGACCATTTTATTACCAATACAATTATGATGCACGTTTAAGGTGTATATGAGGCCCTTCTGAACAATGTTTAAAATGTTTTGATGTATAAGTTTCAAAGGCTATGATGCTATTTAAATACACCTGCATGTTAGGCAACATTTTCCAAGTCCATTAGAGATGATCGAAAGAATGTATATTTCATAATACGTTTATGCCGTCTCGATTCCTTTCGAAATAAATCTATTAAACCCAAGAACAAAGATGCCCAAGACTATTCTGATTTAGCAAAGATGAATAAACATGTTGACGTTATAATTTGCGGAAATGAAAAAGGTAGTAAATTTTATATTTGCATGGCTTGCTGCAGTTCGTCTAAATACGAAATCACGGACCCATTCTGGATTAGACGAGATTGGAGTAACTCCTGCCAAATGGCAAAGCACTTTGAAAAAGAGGTTTTGAGATTTAGGATCGTGTATCAAGATTGGCACACATTTACTTGAATGACGATTTTTTAACTGATGACGAACTACTTCTGCATAATGGCAAATGTTTCGTGAATGTTCTTCGAACAAAGTGATATTACAAACTCTGAAATTGCCCCCACCTGCTCAGATGATCGCATCAACGATATGCGCAACTACGAATAGAAACAAGCCTGTGACATACAGGACAAATATTCGTCATAAAATATATATTCAGGCAACTTTTTAAATCGAGGGCCACACTGATTAAAATAAAGAGCCATACAATCATTGTGGGATATTGCAAACAAACTACGCTTGTTTATAATCAACTGGCTAATTTCTACTGTGGAATCCGGGTTTATGCGTATAACATTCTATTACAATCTAAAGATAACTAGCAGTAGTAAATTTAGTAAAAAGCTTCCATGACGCATATTTCTTTACACTGCAGGCTGCATTTTAGAATTAAAGTAACCCGTGACTTGGAGTTCCCGATGTTTAGATTATGTGATCTCTAGTTAATTAAAAAAATAGAATATTTAGTAAACGCGACATTCATTGGGAACGCAACTCACACGTTAACCACTGTCGCCATTAAGACATTTCACTGGCACTTAGTTATAAGCTCAGTCGAAATGAGCAACTGAGGTAAACTATATTGCCAAAGGATACAACGGAAAATGGTTTTGCTCAGGATTTACACTGCTCACCATCTGATTCCTACGTCGTTTCCTCAACTAATATGAACAACCACGACATAAAATCACTTTGATTCGAATTTTTTTTTTGAGAAATTGCGCGATTTAACACCTGCCTTGCAATCTTGCCATAATAGATTATAATGTAAATAATGCTGAACATTTGTCTTGGTTGTTATAAACTACGTGAACACAACACAATCAGCTCATGAATTACAGTATTAGTTTATTTCTTTGACAAGTCACAAGAATTTTCTTTCGCAGTTTTTATTGTAAATAGAAAAATTACTTAATTGAAATAAAGTGACGCTGAGAGCAGGTTACTGTAGCTAATTTATAAGTGAAACCTAAAAATGTAGCTGTTAGAGTACAACGTTGCACACACACATGCTAGTAATTCATATTGAAATCGCACAAAATGGTCCTAAACTAATAATTTTCTGTCCCGGGAGGATGGCCGGGTCTACATGGTTGGGTAATGAACATAGCTCGACAGCAAAATTTGGATAAAATTCATCTTCATAATAGCAGTTGTTTTTGAATAGTACATGTATGTCAGCCAACTTCAAGGTGACTCATAAAACACCAATAAGAAATGTGAATGAAATCCCCATAACCATAAAGTTTCTTCACATCAAGTAGATTTTAACGTCACTCTATGGATGATCTGTTAAACATCACTATGGATGATCTGTTAAACATCAC
This sequence comes from Epimenia babai, assembly GCA_011762755.2. Taxonomy (NCBI): domain Eukaryota; kingdom Metazoa; phylum Mollusca; class Solenogastres; order Cavibelonia; family Epimeniidae; genus Epimenia; species Epimenia babai. The sequence continues at coordinate 2,278 of WURV02170747.1, read as the reverse complement.
TCTATGGATGATCTGTTAACAAAAATTTTAGTCACCCCAGTTAGTTAAATTATTACGACCTTTCAATGACAATATGACCCGAATGTAATCTTTGACATTAAAGGCTCGCTTACACAAATAATGCAAATCCATAGACGATTGTCACAAATTCTTTCTTCAAGATTAGCCCGTCTCTTCTGTTACCAGCCTTCATACCAGACATATTCTCTCGAGATTTTTTTTCAGTGTCCTTGATTGAAAGGAAAACAGTTCCAATGGCACCACGTGTACACATCTTCTCCTGACTTCAGTGACCGGATGGCAGACTCATTAGCAGGGAATGTGACGTTATGTGGGCACAGCATTACTAGGCTTTAATCTCCAATGATTTTTACTTGTGAGATAAAGAGGGGGGGGGGGCAATGTCGTAGTTGAACCAAATGCACCAATCAGGTAATCCCAAATGAGGAATTGCGAGCGTAATCAACAGATTGGCATGATGTGTGCAAATATGCCTTCAACATTAGAAGCATATCTTAGAAATTGGAAAAGACAAAAATATGTTAACAGCAACTGGTATAATTTTGCGGACAGATCACCTATGGATGAAGTTTGAATCTATAATAATAGACAAAAAATGTAATTGCCATATGGAGATTTCATTCGCATTTTAATGGGTTCTATTTTTAGCAGTCACCCTGTAAACTTACTGCGAATGATCTTACACAAGAAACACCAGTGATGATGAATGAAAGGGTTACAAATACATACATATAACATATTTGTTGCATGTGCGTATGTCTATTACGATGTTTCATAGAAACACATTTAACATTGGAAAAATTGACACTTGTAAATTAAACATACCTTGCATGATTGTTTTAAATAACCACTAGTTTAAATATAGCGTAAAAATCAGAGCACTGTATGGTGGTGCCAGGTTAATTATAAATATATTAAACTAACTATCATCCATTTGACAGTGCCGAATTACGATTGCACACACCTCCTTACTATTTTGAAGGAACCGATCAAAAGCACTACCTAAAACCAGTGTGAATGAAGCTCAAGAAATTAAAGGCTACAATATAGCAAACACTATGTTATGGTAGCAGAAATACTAGAATAGTCGAGCGGCCATGCGGCCAGTGAAGAGAGAGGAGAGGCAAATTATTTGAAGCCAAGAAGCTCCACGTCAAAGATCAACGTCGCATTCTTTGGGATCGTGATGGAAGTTAAGGAGCAAAAATATACGATGAATACTACCAATTTGGTACACTACAGTGCATTCCAATGCTTAATTTGATTCAAATATTTATCATTAACAAGATAAGCATGTAACATCAAAAATCTGTGTGCTTAAAGGTTTTTTCTTGGAAAGACAGCGAATTACTGGTTCTTTGGAGATTTGGCAGATTCTTAGATCATAGAAATTGACTCTGCAAGACTGATTCAATCCGCAGTTTATCCATTATCCAACCCATGGAATTTGTTGGGCAGAGCGCCTTAAACCCCATCAGCTATGGCCATCTGAGCAGCCCTCGCAGTGCCAGTTGTCACCGATAATTCTCCGTCATTGCCGTGTTTTACATGCTCTCTGGATGGTCATTAGACTCGTTACCTCTTTATTATCTCGTCATCTCAAAGTAAATAACCATCAGCTTTCAAGTTTGCACACTGCGCTATAGGCTGTCTGAGGTAACCAGTCGTGTAACGCAACAGGCTGCCCGAAGTCATCTTTCACTGTGGTGACTTCAACAAAGCTGATCCATTCGTCGTGTTGACCAAAGTAAACTTAAGCTGGGTATGAAGAGGGCCACTAATGGCACAGCCAATGCGTTACTCACAGCCTATGGCTACACATATAAATTATAGCCATAACATATGGCGTAGAAGATGTACATTTTTGAGCGCAACATTCTAACTCAACTGTAATCTACAGAAGCAATTTGCCGGTATGGGATGATAAAAACAAGTCAAATCTCCAAATGCATTTCTGCAATGCTAGACAATCGATTACTCTTGAGCTAAGAGCTTTGTCATAGTGACAATACAATGCAATGTATGTACCAACTTTCAAAAAGGATATACAGGTGGGTACCCTTGCGCCCCATATGCATAGTCCGGTGTACAGGTTAACTTGGCTCGTTCCCCGAGGCTCATCTTTAAGTACAACAATGATATTAAATTATATAATTACACTATTATAATGAATATAATGGGGGCAGCTGGCGTAGTGGTTAGAGCGCTTGACTTTGGATCCAGGGGTCCCTGGTTCAAACCCCACTCTAACCAGTAT
>WURV02170736.1:0-14348 GCA_011762755.2 Epimenia babai | reverse complement strand
ACTGTTCCAGTTGATATAAATTGCTTTGCAGCAGAAATAATTAAACCTACTGCATAGACCGACTGTAAGATGTGATCGTGAAGATCTTGGCTAATTCGGGTGCGTTCGTAGAGCATTTCACGAAGTTGCTGTTCAGTGACCTCCTTGGATTTTTCCGCCTGTTTGCGTTCGGTCAAGTCCAGGACAAAACACACGATCGCAGTTGGCGGATCATGGAGGGCCGCAGCACCAATAAAAACCGGGACAGGCTCGCCGTCTTTGCGCAGAAAGGTTTTCTCAAAGCCTTCGATGACGCCACTGTGGGCTAACTCGCCAAGCGCCACCTCATCCCGACTCACCCATTCCGAGGGGGTCATAGCCCGCCAGTCTAACGGCAGGTCAGCTTGCTCATAGCCGGTCATGCTCAGAAAAGCCTCGTTGGCTTCATAAATGGCATGATCGGTATCCGCGAAAAAAACGCCGATGATATTCGATTCCGCCAACCGTCGAAACTTTTTTTCACTGCTCTGGAGCGAGGTATAGAGCTGAGCTTGGGCAATGGAAATGGCGGCCTGTGAGGCTAACAGCTTTAATAACTCTAAGCCATCGTGTATAAAAGCGTTCGAAGCCAGGTTATTCTCGAAATACAGGATCCCGACCAAGGTCGCTTGACGGAGAAGAGGTAAACATAGGATGGATTTAGGCTGCGCCTGTTGTATGTACGGATCATGAATAAACAGGCCCTCCTGCGTGGCTTCCCCCAGGACTACCGGCTCCCGACTTCTCGCGACATAGGACACAATCTCCTGAGAGAGGTCAGTACTATCCTCGAAGTTTTCGCCTGTCAAAACCTCTATGTGGTCCCGGCTAAAGCTTTTGGCCTGAATCCGTAATTCATGAGCTGGGCCCTCTGCCAGTAGCAACAGCCCTTTTTCGGCTCCCGCGTTTTCCATGGCATAGCGCATCAGACTGGCTAAGAGGCGATCCAATTGCATTTCTTCCGAGAGCACCTGGAAGGATTTGATAATCGTCATCAGGTCAAGGCCCGCATTCTCATATTGGACTGTGGTGGCGGAGTGCAAGAACGGCGAGGAGGTACTCGATTCGACCCCCGGGGCGTCAGAGAGGACATACATCTGTCGCATCGACTCCAGTTTGGCGATCGCACCCCATTGCTCGTACACCAAGTAGGCTTCTTTCAGGTACACCATGGCAAATTTTGGCTTATTTTTCGCTAACAAAAACTGGCCATACCGTTCACAGGCAAAGGCCTGGTTTTGCCGAAACTGATTCTCTTGAGCCGAGGTAATGGCTCGCTCATACAGATCCATCGCTGCCAGGTCTTCTCCGGTAATCCTGGCTAACTCGGCTTGGATGAACAACAACTGATGCAGATAGGTGCTCGGAGCATGCTGACTCCACAGCGTAAATTTTCTCTCATTCGCTTTGATCTTCTCTAAAAAACGTATTTTTTCTTGACCGCTGGCTGTCCTATATGACGCTGATAAAGCCAGGCATTGATGAAAAAGGAAAACGGCATTAATGAAGAGTCCCGACGAGGCTGCCCCGAGAAATTTTTCTGCGCTCTCTGAATAGTCGAAGGCGCGTTGAGGATCCACGAACCAATTGGCAAGGCATAACCTGCAAACCGCAATCACGAATAACGTGTATAAGTCATCACTTTCGGTACATTGTTGAATCACCTCATCCATATGAGGCCACATTTCCTCAGATAGGCGGGATGGGTCTTCGGAAAAATGGATTAGATTGAAAACAGATACTCGGATCGCAGACACATGGTTTGCTGAGGTGGGGTTAATCTTGCTTAAAACAGGAAAAATCTTGGCTATTTCCATGGAGACTTTGGGCAAAGGAGTTGGTCCCCAATAATTCATGAACACATAGTCCATGCCCGTAAAGCCCGCATAATGATAATTTCCATTTTCCACACCGCTATTATAGGCTTTCATGATATACGCTTTAGACTGATCAATGTGTTCGGTATAGTGAGAGATCCATCCGCCCCACGTAGCGGCCACCACGGCTTCATAGGCTTTGACCTGATATGTCTCCTCATTGAGCTTGAGGGCCAGGCGACCAAATTGATAGGCCTTCCTAAAGTCTTCATTGATCGGGGCTAATGTGATGCCGGCCAGCAAGATATACCCTACTACTGCATGCGGATTATTGCCTCCATTGATGGTAATTTCCGTCATTTTAATCGGAATAATAAATCCAAGACGGGAACCAAGATCGCACGCTGGAGAAAAACATTCCCTCAGGAGCACTAAGCTGGCTAGCTTTTCTTGATCATTCATCTCAGGAAGGTCAAACAATCCATCAATGTTGCACTCTTCCAGTAGGGTCTCAAGGTTTAGCAATTCTTGATCCGATTCTTCTTCAGTAGGAAATGCCGGAAGATGTAGTCCTAAGTCAGCTAATGCCTGAAGCCCAATATCCAGCGATGCCCTCAGATCAGCCTTCAGGTAATACAGGCCGACTTTTTTCTCCTGGATCTTCGCTCGGTCCAATAAACTGCGAGTATGTTCCAAGGCATATTCAAATGTTTCAATAGCTTGATCCCATTTAGCATTCAGGAATTCGATTTCACCTTTTTCAAGATAGTAGGAAAACATGAACGAGTAGTCGCATTCCCACAGACTGGGTTCAAGGTTCACAAGGCCGAGTATGATGTATTCTAAGGCAGGACCATATGCGGATGCGGCCTTCGCCTTTTGGGCAGCCCTGAGATTAAGCTTGGCGAGCTGCTCCCTTTCTTCGACGTCTTCAAGAAAAGATTGGCCTTTGTTCAGATGATCCACGATCGTAAACAGTGCCTCCTCGCTCACCTGAAGAGGCTGATGGTGTAGTAATATGCGTCCGATGCGTATATGCAGCTTCGGTTTCTCTTGATCCGGGATCAGAGCATATGCGGCTTGTTGAACTCGGTCATGAAGAAACCGAATGGGCACGGTTTGGCTGGCTTCGACACAGTCCTCCAAGTATTTATAATTTTCATTCAGGGGAACGATCAACCGCTCCCGCAGCAACAGCCACACGAGAGGAAACAAGGTGTGCGAGGGAGACTCATACGCCAGGGAGAGCGTACATACATCAAACTGATTGCCTATGGCTGCGGCCAGTGAGAGTACCTTCTGAGCGGCCGGAGACAACTTCAGAATACGGGCTATCATGAACTCAACCACGTTGTCAGTTATCGCTTGTTTTTTGATTGCCTCTAAGTCCCAGGTCCAGGCGTGGTCTTCGGAATGAAACGTAATCAAGCGATCTTGATAGAGAGTCTGCAAGAACATATTTACAAAGAAGGGGTTGCCCTGTGTTTTAGTATAAACGAGGTCAGCCAGGGTCGAGCTGGACTCCTTTGAGGCATAAAGGGTCTCGCTGATTATTTGATGGACATGGCTCTGGCTCAATGGTGAAAGCATCAAGCGATGCACGCCCTTGTGGATTGCTACTCGATCCACCATGCTTATCAAGGGGTGCGAGGCACTGACTTCATTATCGCGATAGGCGCCAATTAGGTACAAATATCGGCTTTTCGGGTCTCCCAAAATCACCTTGATGAGATCTAGCGTCGCGTGATCAACCCATTGCAGATCGTCCAAAAAGATCACCAGTGGATGTTCCGGTTGTTCCAACACGATCATAAATTTTTGAAACGTATGATTAAAGCGGTTTTGATTTTCCATCGCTCCTAACTCCGGCACGGGCGGCTGAGGCCCAATGATAATGGCCAACTCGGGGATGACATCGATGATCACCTGCCCATTTGGCCCGAGGGCGGCTAAGAGTTGGGTTTTCCACGATCTGATCTGGGTGTCGGGTAGCGTTAAGAGTTGGCGCATCAAGCTTCGAAAGGCCTGGATGAGGCAATCATACGGGATGTCTTTCTGAAATTGTTCACATTTGCCCTGGAGAAAATACCCCCGTTGTTTGACCAACGGTTTGTCAATCTCATGCACTAAGGAAGATTTGCCAATGCCCGAATAGCCCGCCACTAATAGAAACTCCACATGTCCACCAGTGACCTTGTCGAAGACCGTTAACAGGGTCTCGAGCTCCGCCTCGCGTCCGTACAGGCGTTGTGAGATGTGAAATTTTTCCGAAATGTCGTGTTGGGCATAGGCAAAGGGCTGAATGCCTCCTGTTTCTTGCCATTGCCGTTCGCATTCTTCGAAATCCCGAATGAAGGCAGCGGAACTTTGATAGCGATCCTCGGCATTCTTGGCCATCAATTTCATGACGATGGCCGAAATCGGTTCCGGGACATAGGGATTGGCTACAGACAGGGCAGGTGGGATCTCCGCAATGTGACAATAAATCCACTCCAACGGATTCTTGGCTTGAAACGGCAACTGCCCCGTGAAGAGTTCATACAACGTGACCCCGAGGGAGTAATAGTCTGTGCGATAGTCCATCTCCCGATTCATCCGCCCTGTTTGTTCCGGCGATATATAGGCTAGGGGGCCTTCAAATTTATTCGTGACATTACCATCCTGTGTCTCACCGGCCAGCTCAATCGCAATGCCAAAATCAATGAGTTGAATCTGATAGGTGTCGCGCTGAACTAAGATATTGGTGGGGTTGATGTCTTTATGAATCACGTGTTGATGATGGACATGTCTCAAGCTCTTGCCTAGCTCAATCGCTATCCGTAGGGCCACTTGTATCGGGAACAGACCCTCGTACGCAAAGTGATCATGAAGCGAGAGGCCCTGGAAGTCTTGCAGAACGAGCGCCAGATTGTTGCCATAGGGCACCTGGGCATAAGCACGGATGATACCTGCGGCATGCATTTTTTGGGTAATATGAAATTCATGTTTAAAGCAGGAGAGGACGTGGGCAGAGGGATAGGCCTCATTCAAGGTTTTAATGATGACGCTTGTCTGGTCCACTTCTCGGATCCCACGATAGATAACCGTGCGATTGGATCGAAAGAGTTCCTGCTGGAGCAGATAGCCAGGGATTGAAGAATCAATGGATGGCATAATGCAGCCCTGTCAAGACAACTGTTGAACTAATTTATGAGTTATTTGGTTGACACCTAAATGGGAGTGAATGGAGTTGACAGGCTTACAATAGGTGGATCTTGATAGACCCTCAGATTGAATTTAGCGGAAATTTGGTGCCATAGTCGAATTTTCAGCCAGCATGATTGGGATAATGATCGAGACCCTGAATCCTGCAGCGAGTTTCTATGTCCTTGTGCTATGAGGGGAAAACCTCATTGTAAAAAGTTATCTCATTTTGGTAGGTGCTGTCTTCACCCTGGGGCGTAGAACGGGGGTTAGCAAATACATAACCTCATGTCCGTATCTGAAGAAACACCTGAAAAGATGTGAATAACCTTTTGATGGAGTGAAATCTTGCTTGGTCAATTGCATGATCAATTGCATGATCACCAGAGGTCGAATCGATACGATATGCCTACACGCACATCGTTATCTCGAATACGTTGCTTGCTAGCTGCCCCATCTTTGAGTGATTGATCCTGATTGTACCTGATGTGCGTATATTCAATAAAAAGATCCAAAGACCGCGTAAGAACATTCCGATACCCTACGCCAAAACCGGGGCCAAACAAGTCATGGTCTTCCCACCCGTCCCCGGTTATGAATGTCGTGCCATAACTTTGGTTGGCATAATACATGCCTGCATGGCCGTACAACAAACTACTGTCCACGATCGAGATGCCAACAAGACCTTTGGCTCCCAAAGTATAATTTCGTTCGAATTTCAAACTGAAATTTGGATTTGAGCTAGAGGGTTTCTCATCAAAGGGCGTATAAGCCCCGTTGATCTCAGCTCCTAAGTAGATATCCAAAGCCGGCCAGACATAGGCACCATAACCCAAGGCTCCACCGACACCATAGGAAGTTATGGTTTCGTTGTACCTGACGGTTTCAACCGCCGGAATCGGCGCCCCGGTCGTGAAGTGCCCTTTAGCGTTCAGTATACTGGCATTCGCAAAGAACGAGGTATACCATCCTTCACCCGGTCTATCTCCTGCAAGTACGTAGGTTGACGTCAAAAAAACGGTGATAACCAAAAGTGGCAAGAGAATTAGAAAAGCGCGTTTCAACATGACCGCCCTCTCCAAAATTAACATACGTCTGGCGCCACTGCAGAAGAAGTCGCATGCGAATGCCACCAACTTCTGAAAGAGAAAAGTTTTATGACTCAAACGAAAATGCAGCAAACTCAAAACAGCTGAAGCGTAGCGTATGCCTAGCTTCATCATTCATTCCTCCGGAATGTTTCGTCAGTAATCGATTGGATTTTTGGCTATGATCAATAAATTATGAGTCTGTACTGTTGTTAAGATAGGCCCATCCCCCACATCTGGCGGTTTTTTTGAACAGGCCGCTGATCTTAGTTTACACCCCTAATAATTTCGGAGGACACAGTTCAGATATATCTATCCGCCTCCGATTTTCTCTTCGACGTAGAGAACGTTACGTTTCTCCACGTCCTTTTCCAACCCTTGAGTACTCGGATCTTTCTGTTTGCTTTTATGAGTCTTTTGTATTCTCCACTTCTTCTGAAAGAATGTCCTCCTTAGCCAAAGCCTCCCCTTTAATGACTTTCCACAACTGGACTCTTTCATTTGCGGTGTAATGCACTAACACCGTTCTGGGCTCCCCTTTTATGACAACTTCCGTAGGATATCCAACAATTTCCCATAAGCCCCCTGTCGCGACATCTGCTGCGGCATGGAAGACGGCTCGGCTCGCTTTCCACCATTTTCCTGAGCCTTCGTAAAACGTAAACATGTCCGTTTTCCTACCAACTTCTCCCACAGTCGTGCTCAATGGAGTCCCTAGCTCAGCAAGGACATACATTCGGGGTGTTCCCTCGGCCAAGACCGAGATTTCTTTCTTATCCGGTTGAGTCGCGGCTGAATACACACTACACCCTTGAAGCGAGAGAAAAGAAAACACAATGGCTAATAGGATGTTCATAAGACGGTCCTCCTTTACATTTGATGGATAAATACGCACATTGACTATTGTGGAATTGTTACGAAGTTATCTTGCCTTACATCGCTTTTTTCCCCTCATAATAGAGGTCGACATATTCCAAAATGTCTCCTGGTTGACAGTTCAACTCTTCACAAATTCTATTAAGTGTGGAGAACCGAATGGCCTTGGCCTTGCCTGTTTTGAGGATCGATAAATTGGCAAGGGTTATATCTATCCGTTGCGCCAGATCGGACAGCTTCATTTTCCTCCTTGCAAGCATGACATCTAAATTAACGATGATGGCCATAGCTCTCCTTTTCTTGGGAAAGAATTTCCGTTTCTAAATTGTTAAATCCGATTCTGTTTTTAACTGTTTGGCTTCAGAAATGATCTTGCTGGCCGTCAGAAGAAAAATGCTGGCAGCCAAGAGATCAAAGTCAAAAACAGCCAAAAGATCAATGTCTGGCCATTCAGAAATGACATTGAGATAGTAGGCCCAAGCCCAGACAAGAGGATCAAGTAGGACATCAACAACCAACATTCCGAACACGCAATAGGCAAAATGGCTGAAATATTTCTCCATTTTTTCTGAAAAGAATTGTTCTTCTTGCACTTGATGACTCACACCCAACAATTGGTAAAGGGCCGCTATCCAAACAAGAGACTCGACTGCGCCGATTCCAGAAAAAAAAATCAGGTGTGAGGCTTGAAGTGTCTCTGCGTTAATAACTTTCACTTCTCCATCAACTTCAAATTCTAAGAACACAGCTTGAAATAAGAGAGGATGTACACAATCGATGAGCGAAACAGCCAGAGATGCATAGATAGCAGCCCGAAAAAGTTGGTTATAACAATGCATTTTTTTTCGACTCGCGGCCTTTTTTGTGGATATGCTCATTATTTCAAGTTCATAGATTAATAAACAATGATTTTAGTTCCATTAAAGATAAAAAGTTATTGTTTTTCAATATATCAATTTAACTTCATCTGCACAAGATGGAGAGATTTTTTTGAGCAACGAGCAAGTCGACTAAAGGAAGGAGGCGAGATAGGGGTTAAACACAACAAAATTTCTAGCGTATACTTCCCGGTGAGAGACCGTGATGATCTAAAAAGAGACGAATCCAAAAATACTTTACACATCATACGTCAGTGTTGATATGCAATCGAATCTCATCAATAAAGTGGCCACGACCTCGGCTAGAATGCCCAATGTCTCCGACATGTCTGTCTACCCCGCACGATCTTAAAGGCTATTGCGCCGCTTCAACATGGCAGGTAGCCGCTCAGCATGACCATCATCTGGCAGCCATCCGCCACAACCTCATAAAGACAAAAAACCGTGATTGGAATTGGTAGTACAGTCATTTGCGGCAGCGTATGAACGAGTGTTTTCTCAGTGCTCAACGCAGGTGAGGTATCGTGTGGTGGCCAAGGATCAATTTTCGGCGTTCCTGCAAACCATGGTCTTTAACCTCAAACTGTTGGTGGTTCTCGATGGCGATCTGATGGCGGCTTAAGGACGAGGCTGCCAACGAAATCCAGCCCCGGAAATGACAACCTTACCAAGAAGATCTCATGGTTACTCCACAGAGCGCAGAACGTGAAGAGTTGTCGCCAGCGACCGTTCAACGAACGACACGACCTCCGCTGTCCCACAAGAACATCATCGACAGTTCTTTACAACTCCTCCCGAAAAAGACCCAGTGACGGTATCCTTGAGCGCTGTTATCCATCCTCGGCTTCTTAGCGTTTCTGTGCTTAAAAGATGCACCTGAAACAAACATCAGACCAATAACCATCAGGAATTAGCTAAGATCCTTAGAGAACTGGTCGCCCACGCCTTGCCAACAACATGAACCAACTGGCCAAGTTCATGTAGAGCCTACCAACAATTAATTACCGTTTGAGGTGAGAACCTCCTTACTCACGCTCGCCGAAGCGTTCAAGCCTTGGCGTGTACGAGCGTGCCTTGCTTGGTGTCTTGCTTGGTATTTTCTTTGTCCTCTTCTAACAGCCGATCGAGAATGGACTTGACACTTTTTTCGTCCTTCTCCTTCAGGGCCTGGAGGAGTTGCTCGATGATATCGGTCTTGGCGTTTTTTAGAGCAGAAACAAGATCGTTCGGGTTGAAGGCCCCAGAGTCAATCGCCTCGTCAAAGGAACGAAAGAACGTCTGTAACTCTTCTTGACTCACGCCTCCATTCCCGTCCGCGTCAGCCTGCCGGAAAATGTTTTCATCGGGTGCTCCGGATTCGAGTGCCTCTTTCAAATTTAACTCCCCACTGTTGTCGGTATCGAAGTTCTTGAAAATCTGCTTGACTTCATCCCGAATGGACTGCAGGGGGGCCGTAGAATCTACATTGAGTTCGATGGACATACTGAGACTCCTTTCTGTGAGTAATTTCCCTAGCTCATGCCAGGGTACTTGCTATGGCGATTTTAAGAGATGCTGTCCGACGTCCTACTGTCTGATTGCACAGCAGAACGTCGACGAATTCATGCACCCACGGGTAAATCTGTCATACTCTTGTCTTCGACTGTATCGCCCCCACTCAGTTCGTCAGCATTGATGCAACGACCAACCTCCGATCACGCGCAAGGCTTTCTATCTGTCCAGCTTCACCAGGTAGGTACACTTGCGTTGTGCCTAGAACCCTGTTTGGACAACGGAGGGAGTCACCAGGATAAAGCCCTACTCAAGGTCCGTCCTCAATCCGGCTCGGCATCCAACCCCATGGGTCAGAAATCAACCGAGTGCGGCCGACGTGTTTTTAGCTCCTTGTTGAGCGCTATTAGGCATGATTCTCTTTCAATAACTCCGCAAGTACATTGGTCAGGTGCGCAGAGCTATTTCCCCCTAACAAAGCCGCGAGAAACTGATCAGGAAGATCGAGGGCATTGGCGTGTGCGGAAGGTTCCTCAAAGAACGTCTCCAACTCTGCTCTACTTACGAAGCCATCTTGATCTGTATCAGCGGCTTTAAAGGTTTTTTCATCAGGCGCTCCTGAACGAAGAGCTTCCTTGAGATTGAGTTTGCCATCCTGATCCTTGTCGAATTCCTTGATTAAGCCAGCAACATTGTGTTGTTGACCAGACGCCGCTTGGGAGCCTAGATTGTCCAAACCTGTAAAAATATGACCCAACTCTGTATCGGTGCTAAATTCGTTGAATAAGCCAGCTACCTCTTGTTGGTGACCGAACGCCGCATGAGAGCCTATATTGTCCAAGCCTGAAAAGACCAGATCCAACTCTTTCATAATCCGTTCAGCCGTGACCAACTCGTCTTTGCTGGGAGTTTTGAGACCATATAGTTTGTCTAATTGTTGAGAAAGCTTGTCGAATTCCTTTTGGTCTTTGTCAGAGAGTTGAGGAGCCGCTTGAGGACCTGCAAAAAATTTTTCCAGGCGTTTGTGGAGCTCTCCGAGCTCTTTCTCCTCACTTTTCGAGACGGTCCCATCTTCGAAGATTTTATCGATCTGCTCGAAAATCTTATTCGCTTTTTTGGTGGGATCCACTGTCTCTGATTTCTTGAAAATGGCATCAATCTTACCCATGATTTGGCTTTCTTGCTTTTTCTCCGACTCCGTTAATTGTTGTTTTCGCACTCCGAAAATTTTATCCAATTTTCCTTCAAGCACTGACACGCGTTTTAATAAGCCCGCTTCCAGCGAGAGATCTACTGCGTCGGCTCGATGCGCAAGTGGATTAACTCCATGGGAATCTTGCACACGCCCCCGGGGGGTAAAAGCCTCGACTAAACTCGCATGTAATTGAGTGTTGATACCATGAATCATGCAAATCCTCCTTTGTTAGTTAGGACTAATGGATGGATCGAAATCTTTTCTAGGACACCTTACGAGTATGAGTGGAAAACTTTCCTTTTTCTCTTTGCAGATCTTTCCAATTGACATCAATTGGCAGTTTCTCAGACGATCGATTGACCCGTTTCCAAGAAACTCGGCACGTCTGTCTGTCATCGTTCCAACTTTTGTGCGATGTAGGATGAGTGGCGAATTCACTTGGGATTGTAGTTGGCTCATGTTTGTTGCTCGAAAGTCGCGTTTGTAATTGCATGGTGGATTTTTTCTTTGTAGTGATACACAAGATACATTCAAATCTTATACCTGATGTATGGCAGTGTGTTGTTGTATGTCTCTACTCCTTTTTGGCTCTTGATGAAATTCACCACAAAAAACTCGGCATCTTTTTCTTGTCGTGTGTGACAGATTATTCCCCTGCACCTGGATGAATGCATTCCCATGTCCTTGCTCACCCAGAAATTGGTTGGCAAATAAAGTATCCGTTACAGTGAGGTGTGTGAATGAGTCACTAAGACATATTCCTTGATCCATTTTCCAAAGCTGATTAAAGAATCTTGTCTAAGCCTTGATGCTCACGAGCCTCTAGCGTAGCGACTTCTATCACCCGTCGATCCCAGTCTTTTTTCTTTCCTTTATTCATCGATAATATCGGAACAGGGTCAAAATGCCTCCATGCCGGAAGGGAGGCCATGAACCACGTAAGCAAGGCTCCACCCCGAATCAACCAAGCCACTAACCCAGCTGAGAGAGCTAATCCACTGGCTTTCATCATTTTTACGAAAAAGAAATTTCTTTCCACTTGATCATTCATGGTTTGTTGTAATTGATCAGAAAACCTATTCAATTGCTGAAGAAATTCGACCGGAAGTGTAGTTTTTGTCATATCTAAAGGATCAGGATAATAGGCCCGAATTTGATCGAGTGTCATGGGTCTTGCAGGGTGAAGAAACGGTGGAAGATCGAGAATATCAACAATCTCATGTTTCTGATCAAGCTGTTCTTCAGGGTCCGGCCCTCGACCTACCACCTGTCCATAATTTCCGTTTAGAAGTGGTAGAGAAATCTCAGGATCAGGACCCGATTCAGGATCAGGCGTCGGTTCTGGAGGGGGTTCTGGTGGAGGCCCAGGCGTCGGTTCTGGTGGAGACGGCGGGGGGGCAGGAAGCACTTCCTGTAAATCCGTCACGGTCACACTGATGGCTTGCGTGTCCGTGCCTCCTTGGCCGTCGGCCACTTGCACCATCACTTCATACACTCCATCCGTGTTGACATCGGTGAAGGTCTCGAAGTCTCGCGCACTGGTGAACGTCAACACCCCACTGCTGCTATTGATGGCAAAGAGCGCCTGATCCGCCCCGCCGATGATGCTGTAGGTCAAGGTATCGGCCGGTAGGTCCGCATCCGTTGCCGTCACCGTCGTCACGCTCGTCTGGTTCTCCGCCGCATTCACTGCCGCCGTCGGGCCACCCCCGTCACTCGTGATGATCGGATCATCATTGACTGCGGTAACACTGATGACCGCTGTCTCAAGTAATGCACTAAAAGCTGTCGTCCCACCAAAAACAGAGGTATCGACTTTTGTTCCCGCACTACCAGAAGTCTGATCCCAAGCTGCAAACGTCACAGCGGCTGTGTCTGCATTTAACCCATCTGGAACAAAGCGCAAGCTATCGGTCGCACGAAGCAAGAGTGAACTGCCAATTGAAACAGTACCAACATTCGTCCACCCAGAACCGATGTTATACTGCCAGATACCATTGCTACTCACGAGAGAAGAAATAGCGATACCTTCCACTGCTCCAGCATCAACGTCGGTTATCCGATCACCTCCAGCACTGGCGATAATTGCAGAGACAAGATCCCCACTATTGTTGGTATTATCTTCAGTGATCGTCGTAAGGGACATGACTCCACTGTTGTCTAATACCGGCGCATCATTGACGCCTGAGACCGTCACCGTCGTGTCGTAGTTCGCACTCGCCCCCCCATCCCCATCCGTCAGCACATACCGTACCGTCCGCACCGTTGTCGTCGGATTCGCTGTGTCCGTGTTCTCATACGTAATGTTCTGCGTCAACGCCCCCACCGCCGTCGCATCCGCATTCACGTTCAACGTGATCACGAGATCCGTGCCCCCCGTGCCGCCCGTGAATGCCCCGATGGTCGTGCCCTCATAGGTGATGGTACTCCCACT
The DNA here is from genome assembly GCA_011762755.2 of Epimenia babai. Classification (NCBI taxonomy): domain Eukaryota; kingdom Metazoa; phylum Mollusca; class Solenogastres; order Cavibelonia; family Epimeniidae; genus Epimenia; species Epimenia babai. The sequence goes on along the minus strand of WURV02170736.1, from coordinate 1,368 downwards.
CACCCCAATCTGCCCTGCCCCGGTCCCCTGGTGGCGAATGCTCAGCACATCTTCCGCACTATCACTACCCGCGGTGAACGCCACCGTCAACGTGCCGGTGTCAAAGTCGCTCGAGTCTACATCACTCACCGCCGCATTGCTGGACTGATCAATGACCTGCGCCCCGTCCCCTTCCGTGTACGCCAACGTATCCCCGCCCAGGTTCGTGATGACCGGGACATCGTTGACCGCAGTGATCGTGATGGTCGTACTGCCCGTAGCTTGTTTGGCGCCGCCTGAGCCTTGTGAGCCGGTGTTGCCATCATGAAAGGACCAGTCGATCTGAGACGAGACCGGCGGGTTATCGGAGCTATTGGAATAGGTAATCTGGCGCAGGATATTGTCGACGTCCACCGAGGTGGGAATCTCGCCGTTGACGTCGGTGAAGGTGATGACGAGTTGACCTAGAATCGCAGTCGTATCAAAGGTGGCGATGATCTGGCTATTCTTGATGAGGGTGCCGCCACTCAGTGTAATGCCATTGCCGACGTTAAATGAGAAGACATCCTCGCTGTTGGCCCCGCCATTGCGCACCAGCGTGAGACTGGCTCCGCTATAGTTGCCATTGCCACTGTTGAGGGAATCCAACTCGCTATCGCTGATATTGACATCGGCATCCAATACCACCGCCGGGCCGCCTTCGGTGAACGAGGGGGCACCGTCGAGCGTATTAGTGAAGGCAGAGTCGAAACTCGTATCGAGTGTACCATCGCTGTTGTAGCGCACGACCGCAAAGTCGTTGTCCGAACCAACACTGGTAGTGCCGGCCACAACAATTTTTCCGTCCGTTTGCACATTGATACTATAGGCAATATCAGACTCCGGCCCCAACGATGTGGTGAGTTTGCCATCGCCACTGAAACTGGTATCCAACGTGCCGTCAGCGTTGTAACGAATGACCGCAAAATCGGGAAATGATCCAACAGTACTGTACCCAGCTACCAGGATTTTGTTATCGGCCTGCAGCACAATATCGTAGACAAGATCGAGACCGGTACCGACAGAGTCGGCGGCAATACCGTCGCCGCTAAAACTGCTGTCCAATGTGCCATCACTGTGATAGCGCACCACGATAAAGTCAAACGTCGGGCCGATTGTGTAGCCTGCGACCAGAATTTTGCCATCGGGCTGTATGGTCACTGCAACGCCACGATCAATGTTTCCGACGGACGTGGTGAGCATCCCGTCGGTGTCAAAGCTGGTGTCCAGCGTACCATCGGCGTTGTAACGCACGAGTGCCAGATCGTTGCCGCTGTAACCTGCCAGCAAAATCTTGCCGTCGGTTTGTACGGTCACACTGCGGGCAATATCGTTCGCAGCGCCAATGTC
>WURV02170725.1:0-14349 GCA_011762755.2 Epimenia babai | reverse complement strand
CACCTCCTCACCGCCAACCGTCGGCATCTTCAAAGTAAAAAAATCGGGATTAAACGGGCGCGGATCTTAATGGTACACCCCGTCTATATTATCTATTGGATTTCGCTGTGGTATGTGTCGTAAATAGACAAATTGTATGTAAAAACTGCTGCCTGGCGATCTGTGACGTTCTCTTGTATCTAACATAAATTGAGGTTTTACTTGGGTACCTCACTACGATCGCTGCGGTTGACTTGGCAATAAGCCCTTGCTGCAAAACGGGTAGATATGTACTAAAGATGGCAGTCTGAGAGGCCTGCTGCAATAATCTGCTGAAATCTCCAATGTCTGGTTATAAAATGCCATTTAAGCCTCTTTTAAGTGCGCCCTATGAATTTTGCACTTGTATTTCAAAATTTAAAATAACATTTGCCTTGTTCTTGTCTTGGCCTTAAAATGTCAGTTTCTTTGTATATTCACGCATTCACACTAGGGTGAAAAATACACTTTGATATTATTTATTGGAGTAAAACATCGACTATGAACATTTAAACAAAATGGTAGAATATTTTCCTTATTAAATAACATAAACATATTACGATATGATGTCGCAAAAAGTTCCAACACTCCAGCCTATACCTCAATGTTTAAACGATTTTACCTCATGAGACAACACAATTATTATCAGGGTATTATCAGGAAGCTTGAGGGTCATCTGTATCCCGGAATATGTGTGGTACTTTTAATACGTAAATAGTCATGGTATAGGCGTTGTATCGTTTGCACGAGTAAAGCTAAGGTATGATTAGACGATAGCGAGAGATTACGTTAACGGTGTGTCGTAACGACGTGACGGCGCTTTTGAAAGTTGCGTTTTGGCGGTGACACTTCCGTTCCCTGTACTCATCTCGATATCGAACGCATCCCGTCGATATCCCGTGCAGTTGCTTCCACCGATTCTGTTCTTCACGTGCACGATACAAGCGTAGCGCATGCTACGGCGAAAGTTTTGCGACATGAAGCCGTAGATAATGGGATTGAGACAGGACTGGACATACGGCAAGCAGTCCAGAACGATCTGCGTACGAATTGAGTAGCCCGGATAAACGTGTATCATGAAATAGTGAATATACAGGATATGGAACAATTTAGAAGGAAACAGATCGAACATACGACATACATCGATATCATAAAGTGATTGCTGGCAAAACAAGAAATTATAAGCTTAGCCAAATCTTATACATCTGGAAGAAGTACAACAGTAAAAAACGCGCACAGACGTATTGTCTTCTGAATGGACTATCGATTTCTCTTTACATTTACGACGATTGGGTGTATGAAATTGTGACACGGGTCTTGGCACAAATAAAGAGATGACTTGGAACTAAAAGAGAGAATCTATGACACGTAACATAATGGAATATGGAGTTGATAACGGGTAGATTGTATACAATGTACGTTAGACGTTGTTACCATCGTGGTGTGCGCCGAACTGTAGAAAACGATGTCGAGTCGTAGGCGCCTCATGATAGCGAAGACGAGTTTGGGCCCCCAACAGAGGATAAACACGACGATCACCGTCACCAACATCTTTATTAGCTGTGAATGTGGACAAAACGGCACGGTACGGTCCCGTCTATGCGTATCCAACTAAAATTTAGGATTAGGAATAACGGGAAACTTTCACTAACAAAAAGAAGGACTGTCGCTGCGTCGCAGCTCAAGTGGACGGTCCTTTGATAACTTTGCTGATAAATATGGATATTTATATATCCATTAAGTATTTGACTTAAATAAACTAAACTCCGTAATGTTCAGACGCGAGAAATGGAGATAAAGCCGTATATAGAGCTGATAAGAGGGCGATGGACATGGTCTTGAATCTAAATGAAACGAACATCATCGTATGCGTCGTATGCTTTACCCCCGCACACTGAATCCATCTACACGATAGTAACGAAAAATGCTATGCAATAGGGCATAATGATGGACCCACGTTCACTCGTATATCCCTGTTGTTTCAAGCGTATGTTTGATGCTTTTCGTGTTTTACGCGATCGATTAGGTTTTGTATAATTTAAATGAACACATGGACATTGAACTGCCGCCTCGAGGCTCTCTTTACAAATAACTTCCTGTCCCCAGTTCATTACTTTTGCGATATCGCCAGGCGTTGTGTGTGGCTCCTCCTTTGATTTGATGTTACGCAATCTCTCTACGCATATACACTTAATTGGTAAAATGGGGATTTTTTACACGCCAAATCACGCAAGACGCGCGCGTGATGTCACACCCAGAACCATGGATTAACAAACATCAGTAGTTTCTAATGAGATTCGATAATTTACGCCAAGATATGACCCCGGGGCGCGCGTAGGCCAACGTTATTATTCAACAAACCCATGCGTGGTCATGTAGAAGAATTTAGGTATTGTCAAAAGATTTTGTGATTCCATGGAACGATTTTTCTCCCTTGTTATATAGTAGATTCTCCCTTAACCTCATCGCTAGCTGGCTTGTCCTGCACTGTCATAACATTTTTAATGGCCCTGATAAGAGCCTTTCCATTGTTAGCTAAATAACAAATAATATCTACTTAAGATTGCCTACAGAGAATGAAAAAGCAACTTTTTACGTCAAGTAATATTCATTTATCGAATAGCTCTATTTAAATGTGTACAGCCCAAAGTCTTAAACGATGCCATAGCTCGTGGTCCTTGGGTATTGTTTGACTCATTAAGGGGGCCCTTACTCTTATGTTCTTTCATTATGTCAATTTTATTTGATTAATTAATGCACCTCCTTTGTCATCTTCATTAATTCAAGTAGCTTAACACACATAATCACTCAATATTTTCCGCTATTTTTTCATTTAATTACCCAACATAGCTTATCAATATAGCATATATTTAATTTTATTTAACACCAGCACACTTTGGAAGCGAAACGCGCACGCGGGCAAACACCGTGTTTCCTCGGACAAATTGAGCGTTATGTAACACATTAATATCATCTTCGACGTTTCAACACTATGTGACGTGGAGCGTTAAATTTAGCGTCAACAACAGGACGGCAACACTGAACTGCTTAATAAATACAGTCGATTACTTGCATATTTGAACCAACCTGTTTCCTGACTTCTATCGCTTCACTCGCTTGGTCTTTCGCAATCCTCGAATCCTGCGATCGCTGTTTTGTCAGTCTGAAACTGTTTCGAAAATATCAAGTCAAGCCTTATCTATGACGATTCTAATTGTGATGCTATACCCTTGGGCTAAGTAGTATTTCGTTTTATAAGGTCGACTCGTTTTGGAAAATTTCACCGGGAAAGTGAGGAAGTATTCATGGCTATTTCAAAGCTGCCTTCCACAGTGACCTGTGAACGATCACGTGACATCCTACGGGTGCCTGTTAAAGCGTGATGTGCAAAATTTTACTTTTTACTTTGCGCGTGAAGAATGCATTCATGCATTCAAGTCACTATAGATGCCACATACCAGTGCTGCTACACATCCTGCGTTATAACAGCATTTTTGTTCGAGATCTTAATTACTACAGAAAATTACATTATATGCTGCCATATACGTTTGCATATACGTGTCGGGTGTCTCACACTATGCTTAATATAAACGTCATATCCCTTTCGACTGGTGGCGGGTTATAAAGTTAGACCGGGCTATTAATACTCTTGCGGACTTATCTGTACGCGCAAGTCGCATCGACGGCACATTCCGGCGTCACCTCGCATGTGAAAGCGGCAATACTGAGGTTATCACCACCTATCGCGTCTAAATACGACAGGCACCACTTAATGCCCATAGGACGATAGAAAACATTCCACTTTTATTTTCAACATGGCCACTTATTGCCACAAATCCAAGACGTGGGCAAAGAGACTTCATTATCAGTTTATGTTCTACGTGTTAAAGTGGCACTCTCACGTCAATGTCTGCGTGTCACGCACGCCAAGACGAGGTTTGACTTGCCAAGCCATTGTTGACCTATCGCTTAATGAGTCATGCAGATCTCTACATTTCCACAAGTGATCGCGACAGCTTGTCATATCCTTTATGGAAGTTTGACATATCAAAATAAATTATTATCTATCATAACTGAGCTTTGTGGCTAGGCAGACTTGTGAATAGACGAAGGCCCTAAACAGAGAAACCGTAGTCGAAATTCGCGATCTTCTACCGGTGGTTTTTATTTAAGATGTCATTCACACTTAGGTTTCGATCGTATCTTTTCAATCAGTAAGCCGACAATAGTTTTCCCACATATACATCAATTTTACATTCCGAAGCAACACGATCCCGCCTCACCTAATGACAATACTGTGTTTCCAGCCGGGGAGATATCACGGAACCGTTGTAGAATCACATTCCCAACACATACAAGTGTGACCTTACACAAAGAAGCCGATGGTGACTATAAACCAAAATAAAATCTTGAAGGCACCGGTCTCCGAACGGACCAGACTGGTTTTCATCGCTTCCTTATAACTTACCTTTTTAGTCTTTACCTTTTTATTCTTACTCACAATAGAACCATTCAATTATATTATTGGCAAAGTAATGTACTTGTAATATTTTATATAATTTCTTGGATTTTCACACGTTTCTGTCTCGTCTCTCTCGCCAAAGAAAGCAAATATCGCACGCCTCCTTCAGCGTCTCACACATCATCTGTCAATTAATGAAATGGCGACTTGCGATATCCAAAGAAACGGATCAACTGCATCGAGCCGATAGAGATCGTGACTTCTTATAAGCCAAGCAATTAATTTCTATCACTCGTGCCATGGACGCCTCCGTATCTCCTCTTTACTTAATAGTTCAGCTAAAATCTGCCAGCCTTCTCACAATTATTAGGCAAACTTGTCTTCGTGTTAAGCAACGAATGTAGCTTGTCGAGGACCTCGATTTTATAGGTGTCAATGCTAAAATGTCACGCATTCGTCATTTGGGATTTGCATTTGTAATAAGTAGATAGGATCTGGTTTATTGGAGAAAACTGCGCCAAAATTCCACGATTTTGCTTTATCAGGTCCTAAGGGACACAACTATCATTGTAAAATACACAAGCGAGCACATGCTTCTACTTAATTGTTTATCAACTTTGTTGACACAATTATGTTAAATCGTTGATCTTGCGAAAACAAATAGTTAAATTCGTCAAAAGTAAGTTAACCAGCTGAGTGGTATGCAGAGTACAATTTTAGAGGCAATAGCATTCATTGCTGATAATCAGCTATCGATCGGTCTTTCGCAAGACGGCACCATTGTTTTATTTGCATTCTCAATCTTCTATCGTGGTCATGTTTGTTCCGGCTGCTGCAGTTATTGTTTTTGTCGCGCTCATCGTTAGTGGTGTTGTTTGCACAACACAAATGTGGCATACGTACTAGAACTACCGAAGGTCTAATGCTCGCAGATGCAGCCGTCATCTGCCACTTATTTATAATAAAGATTATGTGGTGCATTCTATGACATTAAATCAGTATCTCGTAACGCGCACGCATAAAATTACACACACACACACGCGCACGCATAAAATTACACACACACACACACACACACACACACACACACACGCGGACACACGGGCACACGGACACACACACACACACACACGAATGAGAATTAATGCAATCTGGTATAATGAATACATCATCCGTAATCCGAATTAGCATCCCGTCGATACGAGCATCAAGATGTCAGCTATCGTTCGTGGTTTAACTAATTATCTTCTCAGAACCAGTTGAACAATGTTACACTCGCGGATGTTGATCAATCCGAGAACAACGCGGTCGATAACTAATGGAGTTAAAGATATGTGCTTGCTGGACGTCGCATCGCATTCGTTGTTTCAATGAACACTGGCCGGCTTGTTGGATGGTAAAAGGCATTATAACCGTTAGTAAGATCTCGCGCGCTAATGGTAGGTAGGAAATAGTGGGAATTGGCGCAATATTTGAGTGCCATAGACTCTGATGAAGAGGTGGTGGCTTGGCGTAGTTGTATCGTGCGTTGGCGTTAGTTACACGACACACAGTCGCCAGCCACAAGATCAACTCGGCCCAGTCATAACTCCGTGGATAAGTGAAATGAGTATCAGGCTATAATCGAGACTGCTTATAGACACACGCGGTGATGCGTAGGCGTGTGTCCAAGTTTTAGCAGTGTATACTTAGCTGAAGGCTACAGAAAGTGAAGTCCGAACTTCCAAACGCGATACGTGACTCGAAAACAGATTACGATGACGTATGAGTGTCTGGGTAGCCCTGGCAGTGTGGTTCTGTTCGGGCTTATTCTTAGTGACTTGGCTGTAATGCAGATACTCTATGTCGCTTACCGGCCCGCTAGGTTGTCATCCCATTATAAATAACCATTAACTATCATACACTTACTTAGCAGGGTGTGCGACATATGTAGCTCGTCTATAGACGTTTGGAAGCAGTGGGTCAAAAGGGCAATTGTCTGTTCAGAGTCTGTGCGTTTTTGTCGTGTTAACCACATTTATAGGCTAGAATTTCAAAGGGCCGTGAGGCCCACACAAGGATTCAAGTAACTAGCCCATTTTCAACTAACCACAATGAAGTACAGTAGAGTAACTTACCTTTGACTACGTTCGGGTGTGGTAGTCATTAATGCGAGATGTCGCGTGCTGTGCCATAAAGCGTAAATAACGGCAGCGTAACAGAAAGTCATGACCACGGTCGGCGCTAGCAACATGACGACCAGTTGGTAGATCGTAAAGTAGATCCGGTTCTCGTCGGTTGTGATTCCGGTTTCAGCACATATCACCACCTCTAAGACGTTTGTCGTAAGGTTGTTGTACAGAACCACCGTGTCGGCGCTCTGGCAACAAAATTGGCTCTTGACACATCGTAGGACTCTAATAATGCGCAGCACATTGTGAATTCTTTTATGAATTTTCGAGCTCTCAAGTTAATCATGAGTGGCGCACTTTTGTCACAGAGAAGGGCACATGCTTATACTCAGCTATACAGTTAAGGATAACTCATCCAGTTATTTAGAGGACAGTTGGTGTCGGTCTTCTCATTGGCATCACGTATTATCCTTACGTATCGTTTGCTTCCATGTGAGGCGCTTAAAAATCACTGACCGAATCACACGAAAATAGAATAAAATATACAATTTTATCGATACTAGAACAACAAATTTACTTAACGACGTAAACTGACCGTCGATACTGGAACAACAAATTTACTTAACGACGTAAACTGACCATGACGAAGAAGTTCGGGAGAGAGACGCACGTCGCCGTGATCCACACGGCAATCACTGTAAGGACATTGCGTCGCTTGGTGCAGAGCAGGCGTGTTTTCATCGGGTATACGATGACTACGTACCTTGTACAGCAATACAGACAGCTCGTAAAGGGAGAGTAACAGTTTAAAATCTGCATTACTGGTGATAGTAAAAGAAAGTCCCATTGTCATTGAATTCCCGATTAAAATATTGATTTTAAAAAATTTTACACACCCCTCAAAAACTTAATGATAAAGCATCAATATTTTGCTTATATCGTACAGTTTAATGCGTGGGAAAAAATATCAGGTTTGTGCAGATTTGAACTCGCAACTTCTAGCCTAAAAGTCGCGCTTCAAACCACTTCATCTCTTGAAGTAGTATAGTTTTATACACACGCTCTAGACATGTCCGTGGGAGATCCGCTGGTTATACAATTTGTTCAATGTTACCGATGATACAGTGGCAAACCATTCTTCAAGTGTTCCACTTAACCACTAACTAATGTAATTACAGTATTGCAAAACCGGGGTAACAACCGACAGAGTTGCAACACATATACATTGGGAATAAGGCACGCATATCTCATCGCTTACTATTAATATAATTTCTATCGATTTTTGTTTTGTTGAGTTAAGATGACGCGCTTCTACGACAAATACGTATTCGACCATCGACACCATTCGCCTCACTGCACATTTTACTCCAGTTTTGTCATCCAGAAAGAGAGCAAGAATAAGGGATTACCCGTAGAGCGGAATGGCTAATAGCTGTGACAGTGGTTAGTTTTAACATTTCGACCTTATAGGCCAGCCATGTGGAAACGTTCTCAGTCAAGGAAAATGAGCAAAACATTGTAAGAAGCATAGAACTATACCATCAAGCGCCAATACTACCGGCTGATGACATATTTCAATGATATACGATCATCATTTGATTTGATTCTCACCCGTTTTTGCTACAGAGATTGTCGACGAGGCGGAACGTAGTTGTTCCAATGACACAACGACAAAAATTAAAGCCTGATTCAAGATGTCCACGACGTATTTCCGGTGTTTATCTAATTTGTATCAACGAGCGTCAAATTTGCTTAGGTGTTTCATAAATGAGACTTCTTAACTTATTCGAATTTTATGTTTTGTCCATCGAAGTAACGTCTTCAGTAACAGAAAAAAAACAATTCTTTTTTGATTGAGCTAACTTTTATTATCACGCAAATTACAAGTGATACCGTCTTTTACAGTTTCAACTGCAATTTAGTTGTCTGTATTTTTTGTTTATCTCTCATTACTATGATACGACATTGTAAACAAACGGAATGCGTGCAAACTGCAAACGCTATAATTGATGCTATACCGTGACAACCATTACTCTATAATTTAATTACCTACTGTTTCGGTGTTAATTTATGTGTGTGCTATATATTGACGTTGCTTAGGCTTAAAATTTTTAAATAGTAATTTTTTTATACAAAGTATGTTAGAAAGGAATGTTATAAGTGCACGACATTTCATTTCATGGACGTATATATTTGAGCAAGAATATTTCTTTTTTCTTCTTATTGTGAGCTCGTATCCACATCACTCGATGTTGGGGGCTAAATAAACAATTGTCTACCACGCCGTTGTTGTTTATTCCACGCATAGCTCACGGAATCATTAAACATATCATCACAAGAAATAAACAGCCATTTCTGTCTGAGTTGTTCGAATTACTGATCGATCATTATCGACAAGCGCGTGACTCATATTATTAAACGAATCATCAAACGCTTTAAAAATGCGGAAATAAACAAAAACAAACGTAATGTTTAACTCGGTATCCGGGTAATTAGTAAGGCAAAAGAAATTGCTGTAATTGGTGTTAGAGGAGGGTTTAGACGAGCCAGATCACGGAAGCCGCGCTTTGAGACAACAGCGACCTTTACTTTTTCTATCCAGTAGAGATTGTTATTTACAGAACAATTTCATCGATTGTCGATTAAAGTGGTGCGGATCGCTTAGAGCGGAGACATCCTCCTATTATAATGTCACGCCAAACTGCGTGGTCACGAAACAACTCGAGTGTTCACTATGAGAGCGTGTGTTTGTATTACCTTTAGGATTCGTCTGACTGGGTAATTGATTGTGTCAGACGTAAACCTTTCATATATGTTTTATAGGTACTTTCTGTCCGATTATTTATGCAGTATTTTATAGATTAACCTCTTTGGAATATAAACCCGCACATTCGCTAAAGTCATTTTTTTGTTACCAAGCCAAGAATATTGACGTGCCATTTTACGTCTCTCTCCTCATTTCTATACATGTTTATGTCCGTTTCGTAATAGAGACTACAAGCATAAGCCTTTCTACCCACATTACAATGGGTCTTTAATCCAAATACAGCGGGCCTCTTAGACACAATACAGCGGGCTTTTACCCCCAATGCAACAGGTTTTTCTTACACACAATGCAACAAAAATGAGAAACACTCCCATGTGGAATTTTCGGTTGGGACATATATGTTTATGCTTCCCCAGGGCGCATTTTGTCACTTCCGCTTACTTAACAGTCGCGCGTCGATTAATATTGTTCTGGTCGATAAAGTGGACAGTTTTAGAAAATGCTATTCGACACCAAGCCGAGACATAGTCAGACGGGTAGTTCATTATAAAATTGTAGACATTAGGAGAATTATCAGGCCACGATTGATTCATTCTTTACCTTAACTTTATGACGTTTATCCGATAATCATATTTTTGTTGAGAACTGTGCTTTCGGCACGCAACGATCTGGGATGAGAAGAGAGGGCAGATATCGCCGTTGTGAGTTCGTTAAACTCGAATGTTCTTTGACTTGACCTTCCACCGATTTCCGATGTAACCAATAGACTACCAGTATTTCCGATGTAACCAGTATACTACCAGTATTTCTGACGTCACCAATATACTACCAGTATTTCCGATGTAACCAATAGACTACCAGTATTTCCGATGTAACCAGTATGCTACCAGTATTTCCGATGTAACCAATAGACTGCCAGTATTTCCGATGTAACCAGTATACGCGAAAAGCGCCTTGAAGCGTCTGCTCATGAAGGTCTGGGTAGCCCCCGATGCGTGCTTATGTAAGTGTTTCGTTTCTCTGACGCGCATACGTCTCAGATACCTCCCGGATGGTTTCTTGAGCGACAAACTCTTCGCTATGAAGACCATCTCATTGTAAATAATCATCTAATGTCACAGACTTAGCAAACTGGGCATCGTAATTATGTAGGCCTATGGGCGTTTCCAATTTGTGGCGTGAATGAACGGTCAACTGCGTGTCTAGATTAGTTTTTTTCACTACGCTGTTTTACCCACTCTCGTTCCTGAGGGTATTTCGTTTGTCGTGTTACGAGACCGATAATTGACCAGACAACGGGGTAATGTCCAACAACACGTACGTGCGTAAATACGTGAGTGCGTACGCACGCGTACACCCATTTTATCAACTGCTCTTCTCGTACCAGCGCACTTGTTCGAATAACGGAGCTTGCGTAGACGCGTGTAAACTAACGCTAGGCCAACAAGGGGCGTAATTCGTTGCCGACTAACGCCCTCTATAAAACTCATGCCTTCGGCGATTTTCCATAATTATGTTTTCATTTCTCGCGCGCAAGCCTTACGAGATTCATATTGACCGAGAACGATTCAACGTGACGCGATGGCGTTCTGGCTGACAGTTCTAAATGTCCAGACTTCACCGCAAATTGCGGACTGTGTTTACAACTCACCGTTCGACGCCGATGGCTGTGAGATTTGCAATGGTGGCGACGGCTGTGAGCATTTGTACGAAACCGGAGATCTTACACAACGCCTGCCCGCCTATCCAGTTGCCCGAGAAGTAACGACTCGTCTCATAGGGAACGCAAACCGAGAGGAACAGCAGGTCGGCCACCGCGAGGCTCACCATCAAGGAAGCCGTCATTCCCCTGTTTTTTCGGTCGCCTAACACAGCAAACACCTGCACAAAAATGCAGTTAAATCACGAAGATTACGAGGCCACAGTAATTTAGTTGAATAAATAAATAAAAATGAAATTGCTTGGCTGGTAGAGCGCCCTTAGGCTCTGTGGATAATTAAAATTTAAGCAATACCCATTCTGTTTTTAAATGTATCTCATCCATTGTAGTGGATAGTCGAAAGGTTCATCTTATCTAGTGGAAAGCCCAGTGGAAAATCTCATATTGTAATGATTGGAACTCGCAAACTTTCGCAAGAAAAACAACGCTTCTAAATCAACTTTAATTTGTATTTGTTAACAAAAATGGCCAGAAATGTCCTTTAAGTTTTATTTCTCCGGACTTGTTCTTTAATTTTGACTATTGTAGCTGGATAGCTCCGCCTGGGGTTTTCAAGGCACGCGAAGGTATAGTAAGCTGTTCAGCCTTTCGTTATGACGTGTTAGTTATTAAACGGTGACAATCACAGAACCACCAGACTAGTACATTGTTAAGCGTTCACGCAGTAGTTCCTTACACTGGCCCTGTTATAACCAAACTTTAAATTTGTTTATTATTTCAAGATAACATCGTAAGTATTAAGCAGTATCTACATTGATTATTTCTGTTATTTCTAGTCAGATATTTCGCTAGTTAATTGTGGAGAAAAACATTATTTTTCATAATGGACCTTGTTATCAAATTATTATACTCTTTATTGACCAAATTCACTAAGACTATTTATTACCTTACTTAACATATAGATATATAGATTTTGTCATATTTCTTCTTCATTCAGTATACCAAAACAACTCCTCAATGTAGTTATATCAATAGTTAGGATATACAACATTATATAGAGCATTAGATCGCTCCATGGGATGGTAAGATAATTATTTTATGAATTGACACACTTTACGTGATTCTCGCCATTACGAGATAGTCGAGTTATGCTCCCAGAGCCCGTTTACCGATGTAACAGGAACACCATGTGACGAGCATTGACCAGCGTACGACTTTGTTGTCTACCACTATAAGTTATGTAACGCTTGTGCTTGAAGTTAATTATTATTAAGCGCTTAGGCTTGTTTTTTTTATAGATTTCTTGGCGCACGGAATGCGCGCGAAGCGTCCGCCATGATACTTAAAGTTCGTGTGCAGGACACTTTAGGGACGTTGGCAACCTCACATCCACGTCATTGAGCGTTTTCACCTAAAATAACGGATTAGTTTCGGCGATTCGCCAAGAAGCTCTATCGTTACAGAAGTGGGTTGCCATCTTACCTATCTACTAAGATACGAAAATTATAGGTCATCGACTGAGATGAAGGTGAACGCAAAGTTTCTTATTTCAGATAAGTTATATCTATATACGAAATCATGCGTTAATCTTTACTTTGACTAGTTCATGCAGGTGTCGCATTTACTTTTTGTAATATATCGTCTGTTTGTCTATCAGCTAACCGTCACCCGCAACAAGCTGATAGTGGTGTACTCGGTGTGCCCTTCACTACTCGTGCACGGGTAAGCAACGACGTTATCAGGCCGTTTCAATCGGGTTAATCTATATGATCTTTGAGATTAAGATGAGTTAAAATTACTTGATCTTTTTCCTCTGATGTTTATATCTGAGAATATTATCTTTACAAAACTGAGCCAAACTGATTGAAATCATTTGGGTCCCCTCTCCCTTTCCACTTGTAGAAACTTAGAAGCATTATGCATTCTAAAACAGAATCGCCAACTCGACACTGTGTAGAAATATTGTATTGTGGAGAGCAAGAAGTCACGTGTGAATCACCTGTTAATAACAGTGATTTTTTTTCGCGTAAAAAGACATAAGAACAATAATTTCCTTTTATTATGCTATTGGTATTACCTATGTATTCGTTGGAACGATACATGCCCAGTAGGCCGAATGACATGTCGAGTATATTTGTACAGGTGTGAACGATAGCGTTTTATCTGTTATACCTTACAACGACATCACGACGACGCTAAAGTAATTTCTTCCACGTCTCTCGACGGTTTTTTATAGATAGATTTGTTTATAAGATGCTGCATAGTATCGAGTCTGAGGAAATGTCACGGTAAACAACGAACCCCATAGCGAGTGTATCGTTATCACGTCTTGTTGCATATTTCTGTTTTTTGCTTAGAAAAAAAATAAACATAATATTTGATGCGTCGAAAACGCTCAGTTGAAAGGTTCGTAAGCAGATAAACACCGTATTCACACTATAATCATTACAATACAATCCTTGTTATTTAGTAAACAAACAATTATCGTGAATGCGCTCGTGATTTTTCCTTACCTCAAACAAAAAAAAAAAACCGTAGAAAACACATCACATTATGTGTCAAATTGCATACTTTTTATCGAGTTTTGAGTAGCAAGTCTGAAAAATGTTTATTGAACACCAAATCACGTTATATCATCTTTATATCTTTTTACCAAACATAAGCTGCATTATTTTCAATCTAGAGTGTTACGGACAGTCTCAGGAAAACCCTGCATTCAAAATGGTTGATACCATCTTCCATATAGCCCGTTACGGGGATGGATCTAACGACAATCTACCATATTTGGATTTTAAGTACAATTAGTGTTTAATTTATATAGGATCCGGCGTGTAGATTACTCCCGTTAAATAGACATAGCGTTGTTTCCCGTCGTATGCCGGACGGCCCGGCAAGCTGATTGATTCTCGCGAGTCGGGAGTCATTTGTGTTTAAGATGGCACTCCGTTTTCTCGCCTAATGTACATCTCTTTCCGTCCAGACGTGATCCCGTCGTAAGTCAGACACGAATCAGACACGCTCAGCAATCGGAGTGAGTCAACGACCATCGTATTTAGTGCTATCACATTAGCTCCTTCAGTATTGTATTTGACTAGGGTAGTATTTGGATTGTACAGTATTATCTGAAATTGCCTCGGGGTTTATGTTTCTATATACATAGGACCACTGCGAGCTCGGTGCGACGCGAAAAATGTAGTTCCTTATTTTATATGCGCTAGTGGTGCAATGATTAGAAGCGCGGCTGTTTTTGCAAAACATCGTGACTATGCACCTTGGCAAATTGCTCCAAAAATTAGTTGACTTAACAGATTAATCCCTTTAACTGTATCAA
>WURV02170714.1:0-14349 GCA_011762755.2 Epimenia babai | reverse complement strand
ACTCGTTTACTCGTTTACTCGTTTACTCGTTTACTCGTTTACTCGTTTACTCGTTTACTCGTTTACTCGTTTACTCGGTTATTCGTTTACTCGTTTACTCGTTTACTCGTTTACTCGTTTACTCGGTTATTCGTTTATTTGTTTATTTCCCTATTCCTCTATTCCGCTATTCCCCTATTCCTCCATTCTTCCATTCCTCCATTCCTCCATTCTTCCATTCCTCCATTCCTCTATTCCTCCATTTCTTTATTCCTTTATTCCTTTATTCTTTCATTCCTTTATTCCTTTATTCTTTTATTTCTTTATTCTTTTATTCTTTTATTCTTTTATTCCTCTATTCCTTTATTCATTTATTCCTTTATTCGTTTATTCCCCTATTTTCCTATTTTCCTGTTCCCCTATTCCCCTATTTTTTTATTCCCCCTTTTCCCCTTATTCCCTTATCCCTTTATCCCTCTATCCCTTTATTCCTTTATTCCTTCATTCCCCTAGTTTCCTTTATTCCTTTATCCCCCTATTTTCCTATTCCCCTATTCCCCTATTTTCCTATTCCCCCTTTTCCCCTTATTCCCTTTTTCCCTTATCCTTTTATCCCTCTATCCTTCTATCCCTCTATCCTTCTATCCTTCTATCCCTCTATCCCTCTATCCCTCTATCCCTTTATCCTTTATTCCTTTATACATCATATATCCATATATACATGCACTACATTAAAAACACATTACACTAAAAATATACACATATACGAGGAAATATGAAGTAAATAAACATAAAAATGATGCTTGTTGAAAGGAGGTGCTAAGAAGTTTGTACGGCTTTTACGGTAGCAGTTCCTCGTAATGACAATTCTATATTACATATTCCTGAAAAATATTGAAAACATACTACCTATAATACTTTTATATTACTGGTAACTGCAATGGGCGCTTATAGTTGCCATACATATTGTGATGGTAACTTAGCTCTGTGTTTGGTTTGAAAGGCCGTACATTTTTTAATTATTTTATATGGTCTTCAATTGTATTCACAATTACAATTTCACACTCGCAATTGAAATGCTAAAACTTTCTCACTTGCTCTTTGCAAATTTTAGAACAAAATCATCCTTGATCTTAATATCATATCCATGATTGTACAAATGTCTAGAAAAAGGTGATTGGATTGGAACTGGCGGTTATTCAAAAAAGCTTCATATATTACTGTGGATATTTTATAGTCAATAATATTTGTTAGACTTTAGATTTTGTGTTTCGTAGAAAAGTTGAAAGGTTTACCTGAGAAATTTGATTTATTAACATATCTTATTGCACATTTTTGAAGGTTGGTTGATTTGTTCAGTCGTGTCTGGTAGGTAGTTTCCCATATTCCACTACAGTAGAATAAAATTTAATACTGATGAAGCGAAGTGTGATAAAACATACGAAGATTATTTGCAGGTAACAAATATGTGCAACGATAAATAATAGATATTTTTCAGCAATTTCTTTTTCTGTGGTATGATATACCAATACATAGGATATAATATATCTTAGGGACGTAACAGGGTGATATTTTCCGTGCGACTGGCATTTAATGATTAAGTAGCACCAAAATCTCACCTTTTCCCTTTTTTCCCACCACAATTTTTCATCAATTAATACCCTTAAATATTTTGTATGGGGAACTTTCCCTATAAAAAGACCATTCATATACAAAGAAATTTAATTTGTCAATTGACTTTGCAGAATATAGGAAGCTAGTGTAATCCACAAATTTTAACACATCGGACACATAACTTATGTCATGAACATATAAAATAAACAGTGAAAATAGATCTTTGAGGTACGATGCCAGTAACACCACGTATGTGTGAGTTAACATTTCTAAAGGAGACGAAATTGTCAAACAATTATTGAGATAATTTCTTATCCACAGAGGAGCTGTACCCCTAATTCCATAGATTTGTATTTTATTTAATAATATTTCGTGATTAATAGCGTCCAGCGCTTTTTGAGATCCATAAATATTCCTTCGGTAAATTTGGAATTATTATTAGCAGTAGTTATTTCTTCTATTAGTTCCATTAATGCATAAGTTGTTGAGTGTCCTTCTCGGAAGCCATATTGAGATTTAAAGAGAATGTTATTTTTGAAATGAATAAAACAAGTCGAATCTTAAAGAGTTTTTCAAAGATTTTGGATAATTGTAGCAGAAGTAATACTGGCCTGTAGTATGTAAATTCTGAAGGGTCACCTGCTTTAAAGAGAGCGACAATTTTGGCTACTCTAAGATCATCGGGAACAATTCCTGTTTCGAAAGAAAGATTTAAAATGTGACGAGAGGTACAGTTATAGCACTGGTTATATTTTTGACGAGAGTCATGCTTAAATTATTCAAGTTCAAGTTTTGTTTTGACATGCATTAATCATACTGCAAATTTCATTCTCTGTGACTGGTTCCAAGAACACGATATTCGCAGTTGGATTAGACATATAACTAGAATACGAAATATTGTCTATGACAGGGATTTGTGAGGTTAATTCTTTACATACATTTAAGCAAAATATAATTGAAACCATTGGTATATATTATATACCTATGGTATATTCATCATTTGTTGGTTTATTGTGAAATCGAAATTCTTTCTCATTGGGAGTATTTTTTGTGGGGTTTTCACTAATACGATATACGCCAGCTTTCTTTGAATATTGTGTGAAACTCGTGGCAAGTTCTCTTGTATTTTTGTTATTTTGATGACGAAAAAGTGGCTGAGATCTGATGCTAATTCTAGTGTAGAGGAGTGTTCTGATAGGAGTTCTAGTCTATTCCCACTAGCCAATAGGTGAAAGATTTCAAATAATTGTTAAATCATCTCCTGAATTTCCCGCAATCTGTTATTAAATCTAGATTCAATCATGTCAGTGCGTTTCGAGATATTAAATTGTTGAGAACTGATACTTTGGACGTTCTCTATAAGCGATTTCATGTCTTTTTTGATTTTAAGAACATGGTCTATCTCTCTAGTTGATCACGCAGAAAGCAGAGCACATAATATTAAAACACTTGCAAAAAAGACCTGACTCTCATGTGGAGAAAGCAGCTTTTAAATATTATTTTTAATACGGTCAAAGATCTTATTCGATGGCCAAGAACTTAAAGTAGTAGTGTCCTCTCGAAGTGACTGGCTGAATTGCAAATTTGCCAATATTGTGACAAGCATTATTATTATTGCGGTCGGTTTCATTGATGCGCTGTACTTTGTCGCGCTTGGCCTCATAAGCTTTATTATTTTGCTCATAGCCTGATCCCCGTGTTGAGCCCTTATCGGTACTAGATTTCTTCTCACGGATTGTAACTGATTTTAAGAGACAAAAATGATTTTTCCTTGCTCTTTCCTCTAGCCATTAATCCACCTTGGATTTATAAGTAGGCGCGCAAAAACCACCAAATCACATTAAATTGTCGTGAAATCAATCAAAGCCAGGATCAATTATAATGGTAATCATAGTACCATCATAATATCTGACGTCGGTGTTAGTAATTTAATGGCAAGAAATACGTGCAAAAAAAAAACGATATGGCAGTAATCAACCATTTTACGAGATATTAAAAATATTTACATAATTACGTGTAAATAAAGCTTTATTCGTAGAGCATTGAAGAGAATTTAACATTAAAACATCAGACATCAGCTAATTTATAGCTAAACTAATAGGATATCTCGCACTCGATAAATGACGGCTGCAATTGAACAATGGGCTACGGTGAATAAATATCAAAATGATGACCAGTACAAACAGTCGGTTTCCATTCTTGCGTAAAGTTCTTAACTAGTTTAATTGTAGAATTATGAAATCGATTTAGAATCAAAAAGTGCAGTTCCCGTAGGCCTATACACACATCAAACACATGTGCATCGGGTTAAATGCATTTTTTCACTAACGATACACATAGGTAACTTTAAAAGAAATCGTGGAGGCTTATTGTACGCAACTTGTAGTTTTCTATACATACACTTATACAAAAGTCTCGATAGTTGGGAGCAGTATAAATTTGTACAATACGAAAGAAATGATCTTCTCTATGTTTTAATTGGACAATGAGCAAATGTTCTTGTAATAACGATCGTGAGCAAAAATAACAAATGAATCTTTCTTTTTATATTTTCATTCTCGTAACAGTGATTTTGAATTATCACGCCGAGATATTTAAACCATTCTGCATATTTTAATTTACTGCAACGTAGAAATAAGTCACAATCCTGCCGGTTTCTTTTTTTTGGTTTGTATCAACATACACACTATCAACATTGGATTTGATATCATGCGCATTAACATAATTGAAACCAAAGTTTTGTAGTTAGTAGAGGCCAGCCGCACACGGGCGGAGATTACCTTGACACCAGCATAAAGCGAATGGTTATATGAAACGTTGTTATAACCGCATCCAGGTTTTGTTAGACAATATTAGACTGAGACTGTTAAGATGCAAGAGAAAAAAATGCGTGAAACTACGCCTCTCTACTTAACACCTCTGCTGACAATAAAATATTAGATCTAAGTTGTTCTAACGTATTTGACACCGCTGCATAGTATATCAATGTTTTCAATTGGTGTATGTTTATTGATCTAAAGTGTTTTAGACATCCATGCTATTATTTCATTTCATCATAAAATACTATAATTCTCACAATATAAACAGGTTATGTAACGCTGACAACGTATTAACTTACTTCCAATGATTAACTCTATCAAAAGCCATGGAAGAATGCAGAATTATAGAAGTAAATATATACATTACTCCTATGTAATCGATAATAATCAACTTTCTGAGTTAAACCCCAATTGATTTTATGTGGTCATTGGAAATTCTTCAATACGCGACAGGATTATTAATTCAAATTATTTTGACACAATATAAGCCAAGGCGACAGATCTGTAAATGCCTATTGAATTTACATTCATATTCTTCCTTTTAATGTTGGTGATATAGTGGTCGAAATTATATCAAGCTATATATCAGCGTGTACAATCCCACAGATTTTTTTCCACGCGCAGTGTTCTGTGCGCGAGACAAACGATCAATAACGGCAAACAGACACCCGACTAGTAAACTATTACAGAAAATAATAGTTTTGATGTTCCCAATGAATGTACAACGGTAGCAGCGGTGGACATGTACTAGTAATAATAGATAATTTTGCTTTTATTATCATTCCAGTAATTATTTTATAACTTCTACCTGAATTGTCATATTTGAAGAAAATCTTCACTTTTCACTGGGAAAGTCAATAACTCAGTAATTTTGCGTGCCTCCTTTCATTGCACCGATATCATCTGACACACTATACATAAATGTAACGTTAATTTTGATAGCCATTATCTTTCTCTGAATAACAGGAGAGAAAGGCACAAAAAAATTACCTCTAATGGGAATCAAACCCACGACCTCCAGATACTGCTCTAGCAAGTGACCTACAGGGGCGAGCCTTTCTCTGTGCATTTAAGTATTTCACACGGTCTTTGAGCACACAATGATGTTTAGTCTGTATACCATACAAGCAATGTACACAGATATTTGTAAGAGGCATGATGGACCATATATTGAATGTCTGATTTGTGCCGTGTTTACTATATTAATGAATTATTTATTTGCGATATTTTGGATCTCCGCATAACTGGGGCAACATGTAGCTCAGTTGGTCGAGTACCCGACCGATTATCTGGAGGTCGTGGGTTCGTGTCCCATCAGATGGATAAGTTTTTTTCTGCACATTTCTCTACACTCTACTCTACCTAGTTAGTATTTGTTGTCGACGGTAAATCTTACGAAATAATGAATAAATTCTGTAGTAAATGTAGACGTAGTTACTTTATACTTCTGCAGTAATAATAGCTTAAATGTGTTGTGTATTACTATAGGCCTACTGTTGGTATTTTGCATTGAATAAAAACATATTTTCTTAAGTGAGATAATGTCAATTAATAATTTCATTTAGATATGTGAATTATTCGGTAAAGAATACGAGGCGGAGAATCGTTCATGGAGGAACCCTACTACATGTGATAGTTGATAGTCGTCGTAGGGGTCAAACGCGTTTAGCTTAGCTCCAGTTTTTTGTGTATTTTACTTGCGTCATGGTTCATGTAGGTTTATGAATTATATATCGTTATTTGCTGTAGTCTCTGCTCGTTAAAAATAGTCTTTGTAAATTAAATACTTTGCAAGTTGTAGGTGTTTAAAATCAGTAATTTAGTTAAATTAAACATCTTCTGTAGACTAAATTTCCCCCTGTAATTAAGTTCTATTGTTGTCATTTGCCTGTCAATGTTAAGCTATTGCGTAGGTCTACAGTCCGCGAATCTCTGTGCATACAATCCCTTGTTAAATCTTTCATACACGCCTGACCTCGGTATTTTTGGAACACTTGTGGTTTTTTTTGTACAAATTTGCAATTTGGCAGACGTTTCATTTAACTGTTGTGTTAGGCTATGATTTCATTTATATGGGCTTTGTATTGTGTATTGCGTTATACAATATAATTAGTTACTACATTAAATGTATGTAGGCGCTTTAGAGACATACTAGTTATTAGGGCGCTTCCAAAACAAATGAATTATTATTACTATGTGATGACAATAAATTGTTGACGGCGACAACCTGTGAACGATCGCATAGATATGATGTCATCCAGGTAATGACATTTCCAGATTAGGCTACCGTATCGGACGCGTAAGCGCTAAAGTACTTGTAGGTGATCAATGTTTTTATAGACTGTAGAGAGGTCTAACAACACGAGTTGAACGAAGGGCTTTCTCCCATCAATATCACCGATAATATCGTCATGAATACGGAAAAAAGCGGACTGAGTGCTTGGCTGCGCCGATCTGCTGACTGATTTAAATCGCAAGTACGAAAATACAAAGGTACCACCTTGTTGACTAACTATATAAGGATTAACACAAGCTTTCGTATATCAAGTATACTTCATCAGGTGCAATCTGTAAAGTATACTTGATATACGAAAGCTTGTGTTAATCCTTATATAGTGAGTCAACGATGTGTTACCTTTGTATTTTCGTATTTACGACATGGCTAACACGGCAACCTACACCTCTATATTAAATCGCAGAGCGCATTTTGGTTTAAATACGCGTACAATTGATCAAAAACAGCACGCTAAGATATTAGCAAAAGCATAGAAACTGTCGATAGACTTTCAGTGTTTGGGCCGGACAACTGTTTTTTTCTCAAACATGGTGAAATGTACTATTCGATAACGACACACCAATAAGGCGAACAATACATGGAACTGTAGCCGATGAACACTAAAGCAACATATCTTGGGAATCGGGTCATTAGTCGCACGCATGTTTGACTGGGTTTAACAATATCTCATTGGCCGTAACATTACCAGAATAAATATATGCTCGATCAGAAAATTGGAACTTTCTGAAAAATTAAATAGGCCATAAATTAGATTTAAAGTGCACTAATAGCTTTGCTGTCTAACACAAAAATGAGACATAAGTGGTCACCTAATGCTAATGGCGCATATTATGGTGCGTGGTGTGTAATGTACGATACGAGAATAGTAACAAAAATTGTATTATGGTACGCTGTGTGTATTGTACGACGACAGAATATAAAACAGGATGTTTTATGTGTTGCGTATTGTGAAAAAAATGTTTTATTGTGTACTGTGTACTGTATGATGAGAGATTGTATGATGGTGTGCACTGTGTACTGTATGATGCGAGATTGTATGATGGTGTGCACTGTGTACTGTATGATGAGAGATTGTATGATGGTGTGCACTGTGTACTGTATGATGAGAGATTGTATGATGGTGTGCACTGTGTACTGTACGATGACAGAATATGCTATGGCTGGTAGTGTGTACTGTATCACGGTCGCGCGTTTATTTCGGCTACTAATTTACTCTGAAATATTTAAAAGTTAGAATAATATTTATCATTTATGACATATTGATAAAGATATGTTTCGAGAGCCAACTGGTTGAATTCGACTCAATTTCATTTACCTGCTGACGGTCTGTCGGAATATCTTGTGCAGAAAACCCAGGCTGGCCAAGTGACGCTACTTTCACAGCCCTCCCCATTCGAGTTGCCATCTCGCGAATCGCCGCTAATATCTTTGATCAGTCTTTCGCCCTTTATTTTTCTCGACAAATCTAATGCTGTCCGCGATTCGCTGCGGTGTAATGTGACACTTGAATTTTTTTTCCTTGAAAATACGCTCACCTTGTCTTTTTTCATAGGGAATGTCTCATTGATGACGTTATTATAAAACATTTTTTCGTCTCTATGGTTGATGATTTTGCTATAATCGATATGGTATCCTTCGACATCCACAAGATAATCGCGGTGGTTTCCATATTTTGTTTCGTCATAGTCACGATTTTCGTGATGACCGCGCAAACATCTATGGCGTATGAGTTTCGGCTCTCCACCAAAATCAGAATTAAGTATATTTTCAATGTAAAAATTAGTAAACGGCCGATAATGATCGTGATTTGCCTTTTTTTCATTACTTCTATCCTTTTGATTCGTATCATCGCATTTTTCAGCAACGCAATCAAAATCATAGTGGGGGTTTACGTTATGATCTTCGGGTTTGGCGACACGACAATCTGCGGGGCCTTCTCGTTCTTCAGGGGGTTCTTCGGTGTATACGAAATCCATAGCAACGAAATCTCAATAGGTAAACACGGGAAAATATTGTTCACAAAAGCTGTAATATTTGTAACAATATAGCGACGAATGGTTAGTTATCATACTCTATTTAGCCGATGCTATTATAATTTTCTTTTATTAGTTTATTCATATTTATTGATATATAAGCATTATTCTGTCGCTTAATCAAGTGAAACACCAATTTAAAGCACACTAATATTTACTTAACTCGTCTAATATGTTTGTGGAGACGCGTTACAAGCGGTTAATCATTTCTCAAGAAGTTGTTACTTGGGAGACGTGATCTGGGCGGGGTTTTGTTGTGTTAGGGTGGGCGTACAGCCTCTCTTTATGCCAATAACAAATTGAACCAATAGGAGAGCGCGACCTAATAACGCGTTCTTCTCGATTCGTGTATCTTTTAGCAGGCCTTCATTTTCAGGAGCCAATAATAATAGCTATCGTATCAATACCAAGGAACATTATATCCAACAGAAAATGTTTTTTTTTCCGGGTGGAATTAAATCGTAAAGATCAATCCATGTTTTCTTATACGGCGATCAATATTATATATATGATAAAAAACTAAAACTGAGAACTGTTCGACGAGTCAATAAAGTTATCCACTGTATCTTAACATTGTCTTTCATACGTAATTTTTTCTGTATGAAGTGAGTTTTTGTCAAATGATACTGGCAATAAAAATACCTAAAAACGACGAAGGGTGAAGGCGATTGACTTTATTAGTTAATGCTCGCGTAACGACGAACTACACCGATCGTTTTAAATAATGTAGCGAGTTAGGATGCACGATATTATACCTGACCGAATGGCCCCCACAAACTGTGACCTTGTAAGTTGCCACATTATATAGAATAAATAAGGCGACAATGATCGGCCGATACACTCAAGTTATGTATGAGTGTGAGTGTCTGAGCGAAAGCGTGGTATGTTGTCCGTTTAGCAATCGGGAAACAGCCTTATGCAACTACATTATAACGCATTTATATTAGTTTGCACATTACACAATTCTATAATTTCATTAAATCCTAGCAACCGTCGACAATTTTCTATCACCACACGGAATTACATGTAATAACACACGTAGGTAATACTTAATTTTGTTCATAAA
The DNA here is from genome assembly GCA_011762755.2 of Epimenia babai. Taxonomy (NCBI): domain Eukaryota; kingdom Metazoa; phylum Mollusca; class Solenogastres; order Cavibelonia; family Epimeniidae; genus Epimenia; species Epimenia babai. Next base: position 4,542 of record WURV02170714.1, on the reverse strand, counting down.
AATAAAAGCTCTTGGCGGTAACGGTTATCATAAAAGTAATAACGATGTCGATAGAGAGAGATATAGTGATATTATTGTTATCAAGTAAATTGGTACGTTCTCGTCTACCTATCTATAATTGAATCATCGTCGAATAATGCTGCAGCGTAAGAGTTGGTGAAGCTCTTTAAGATTTTATGGACATTAAGTATAAATCTCTCATAAACGGATGATTCTTAGGAAATGTCTTATCAGATGTCATTTTAGAGCATTAAACAATCAAGAGATGCACAAGCTGTCTCAAACGAATTCAGGCTTATACGTTTTTACTTCGGGCTTGTCTAACGAAATTACTGCTTGTTTTTATTATTCGACACAGGATTAAATGAACCATTATCGTTTTGAAAGGAACACTAGGTGTCTTCAAAACATGTCACCTTACGGGCTATATCTCATTGTATTGGAAACCATCTTTCGACTCCCTGACGTTGTCAAAGCTATACGTGTTCAAACACTTAAATGTATCACCTAATAACTAGTGTACTCGGGCTCGTTAACGGCGAGATTGTTATCTTACGAAAATAGTCAATCACGTTGCAAACAACATCTTTGTGTCTCTGTTGTGAATATCTCAACTTGATACTTGATATAATCTTGGCGTATTGTGTAGCCTCTCTTCTTCGACTGAAAGCTGGCAGAATACTTACATTATGCGGGCGACAATGAACGCATGTGTTATTTTCCTTGTCAAAAAGGTGGCAAACATAATGTCAGGGAAAATGGCAAAATAGATGGCGTTCTCGTAATCAGGTTACTCCAATTTCATCAAAAGATAAGATAAGCCGGGAATAATGACGTCCGCCGTATGTAAATTAAGTACGCGAATAAAAAAAAAGGTGACAACATTCGCGCGGTCCTCTCATGCCTAACATCTTGTATAGGCATGCTAATATTGTTTTTAGCACACTCACGTAGTTGTGGATTCGTCCTTAACATATATAGGCACACTAAGAAGTGGCTGCAATGCGTAAAACTAAAAAAATAAAATATCCGGTATAGCCCAAGTGGCCCAAACCCAATTGGCCTACAGTCCTATAAAAACGCTAAAAAGTCCCGAGTGGCCTACAGATTTTTTGTTTTGCCTCTTACAAAATAAACAGAAAAAATATCCCAACTGGCCTACAGCGGTACATCAAAGGATTAAACAGTTGCACCTTTGGTGATGGTTGTTGTTACAACAGATCATACAGTGGTCTCTTGCAACACCCCATGTATAATAATATAAAACAACACAAGCCCAATATATTATAATGGTACAAGAGATAAATGACTTAAAGAATTTTGGTAAGTAAACACTATTTTTATTAGAAGTATACAGTACCCTATATAAATCAAACTTTTCTCGATGGAACATTGTATTCTATATTCGTACATCATACAGATCTCTGCTACCTTATAGACTGTAAATTTTAGTATATATACAACTCAGTTGTTCATTTAGTACCATTTAGTACAATAATTTAGTACAATAATTAGTATTTTGTAATGTGAATGTTATATATGGTAATATAAGATATTCTGTGAATAGTGTGACTATAATAGTGTAAATAGGTATGGATGAATGTCCGGAGTTACAGTTCATAGCATCACAGAGAGGAAACCCAAATGCAGTCATCGATGGATACAGGTATGCATGAAATTACATCTTAAAAGTTTGTATTTCTGATTGGGCTAGACTCACAAAGTCTGACATAATCGGGATGTAGTTTATTAAATACGTATTTCTAACGTATGCCCGATGAGACGGATGCACTCGCATAGGTATATAAATGACATGCTGAAGATCATTACAATAAAAACTGTCCTGATTCGAAACACCATGGTGAGTATTTAAAACGAATGACATTATGTGTTGAAAAAATTAATATTGTCACTTTTTCCAGATATGTCGCAAGAAGAAAAGTTAAAGATGTTACATACTGGCGGTGTTGTCGCTTTCGCAAGACAGATTTATCGTGCAATGCGACGCTGACGACGCGAGGAACAGACATTGTATCAAGAAACACGCATACACATGATCCAGATCACGCACAACGTCTCGTCGAGCAGATTCGAGAGTCAATGGGAAAACGCGCTCGAGAAGAAATTACATAGGGATAGTATACCGGAAAGCGAACATTTCAACGACTACTACGTAGATACATGGATTGGCGACACACCGTTGTTTGATAGAGCGATGTGGAATCGCCACGATTCAAATGAACTGCGGACAAACAACAATGTGGAATCATGCAATAGCAGGTTCAGTAAAATAGTTCGCCCTCATCCTAATATCTACTTAGGAGATAAAGGGCAACACCTTTTATATAGACTAACTGATTTATTGATCACAAGCTTTGGTAAATTGGGTGACAATACGTGTGATGGTATAAGAATAATAATCAGTATATCAAAGTCTATTTGTGACTTTGATATACTGATTATTATTCTTATACCATCACACGTATTGTCACCCAATTTACTCCTACATTATCGCATTGTTCTTTACTGTGTGCATTGTTACATAATTCTTTTGTCAGTTCTTCTTGTTCTCATTGGATAGCTGCGCTCTACCACCTGTATATATACCTGCGTTGTAATTCCATTTTCATCACCTGATGAAGCATAGTGTTTATGCGAAAGCTTGTGATCGATAAATCAGTTAGTCTATATAAAAGGTGTTGCCCTTTATCTCCTAAGTTATTATTATTATTGTTATTGTTGTTGTTATTATTATTATTGTGGTTATTATTATTGTTATTATTATTATTGTTATTATTGTTATTATTATTGTTATTATTATTACTATTATTGTTATTATTATTGCTGTTATTATTGTTGTTGTTATCATAATTGTTGTTAATATTATTGTTGTTATTATTGTTATTATTATTGTTATTATCATTATTATTGTTGTTGTTATCATAATTGTTGTTAATATTATTGTGTTCATCATTACTGTTATCATTGTAGTTATTGTTTTTGTTATTATTGTAGTTGTTATTATTGTAGTTGTTATTATTGTAGTCGTTATTATTGTTGTTGTTATTGTTGTTGTTATTATCATTGTCATTATTTTTATTGTTATTATTGTTGTTATTATTATTGTTGTAATTATCGTTGTTGTTATTTTTATTGTTGTTATTGTTGTTATTATTATTGTTGCTAATGTTATTGTTTTTATTATTGTTGTTATTATTGTTTTTATTGTTATTGTTATTGTCACTGTCATTGTCATTATCCATATCATTATCATTAACATTATCATTACTATTATGTTTCTTACTGACAATATGCTTCCGTGGTGAACCACAAGTATGTAGTTATGAGTCCTCGATGTTGGCACAACGATATTGAATGACCATAAGAGCTGTGTTTCTCGTACCCAGGGACAACTTGAAAGCTTAAAACAAAAGGGAACGGAAAGGATATCCGTTGATGGTGTAAGACCCACGCAGTGCGCTTGGAGATATCTGCGCTCTCGAGGACACACTGACAAGTTCCAATCATATGATCACGTCATCTATTTTACTGGGTAAATATCTTATACTCATAAGAGTGAACAGCTCAGTCGGAAACTCAATTATTTCCTCAAAAATCTCTGGCTTATGACAAAACTATCTATATCTGGTAAACAAAAACAAACCTGTTGATGAAATATATAGAGTCTTAACAAATATAAAATGCATACCTATGTGCCTTTAAATTTTACATAGGTTCACGGAGATACCATATAGTTTTTATAGTTCAGTAGTTTCGTAACATTTGAATGCCTGAGTAGCCTACAATGCAATCATCTGTATTGAGGCGGTAAACTCTCCAAAAGCTGTGTGAGCGCAAGGTAACCATAGCGGTATATTGAGGTAACGCCTTCTTCCCTCTGAGAATCGTGCTTCCAATGCGATTTTGGTGGTCTTTAGGCAGAGATAGGGGTTGCCGTGTGATTCATGTTGTATTTTTAATCCACATATCAAAAATATTTACATATTTCCAAGATGGCGTCAAACTACTAGAGCGTTAATTTGTCCAGCACTGTTACTATTGAATTATTATCAATTCTTATGCTCTTCTGCTAATAATTTTTGCGTGATTCACCATGGTGCTAGGCAAGGCTGATCTGGCGTCTATTCATGGTGTATATTGTCGAGGAACTGGAGAGGAATCAAGCTGGAATTATTTTATAAATTTGTTCAAGATTATCTTTCAAGTGTAATGTCTGTGGCCATTGTTGTCAGAACACCACTTCACCGGTGGACAATGATCAAAGTACAGGCCTGGCAATGTTTGTAGCGATAATAGAGTACTAAAGTCACACGTCACTTCCGCCTAGCAACGCAATTTTTCGGTTCTAAATATAAAATCAAGATGGCGCCTGTCCGTTGTGGAAGCAGGGGCCATAGTCGTGTTAATGTGTTAGTTATGATAACAAGTCTTCCTGAAGACATTTTTATAATAGACAATGAATTTTATGGTGTCACTGCGCATTAATAATGACATTTTAGCACAGTTGTCTTTTCGATGTCT
>WURV02170703.1:0-14354 GCA_011762755.2 Epimenia babai | reverse complement strand
GCGTGTGCGTGTGCGTGTGCGTGTGCGTGTGCGTGTGCGTGTGCGTGTGCGTGTGCGTGTGCGTGTGCGTGTGCGTGCGAGTAACTAAATTAGATGTTTACCTCATGAGCGTATGAATATCGTTTAAAGATATTTTATTTTGGACTGCCAGAGTTTTTTCAAGCATTTCCCAGTTCCAAGGCTCAAGAAATACCACGTGAGCGTTCAACGAGAATGTGAAAAGGGCCTGTTCCAATGCGTGAATCACGTGTTTGCCGTAGCCGCCAAAACGAAAACCGTGACGTTCCAAAACCGTTATCGAACGTCGCTAAAGTCAAACAGACCAAAATTCAAGAAAAGAGCACCAAAAAAATATCGATACATTCCGTTTAAGAATCGATTGAGACAATTTCAATTTCGGGTTCGTAATTAATTCCAGGTTGGTGAAGATCAATTTGACTTCGTGTTTGTTACATTATATAGTATAATAATTAATAGTCTTTCTTCAGAGCTAAATTCGTGTTGTTAAACTTTCTAGCGACACAGGCCGTTTTCCGCGACCTCCGTGTATTTCGCTCGCTCGGCTTACAGCTAGCCTTGAGCAACATCGATTGGCCAAAACAATGGCTACAACTATACAATATTTCTAAGTTTCTAATAATGATAAACATAAATGCATCATTACGTCGTCATATTTCGCTGAAAATCAACTATTGATGGATATGTGTCTCAAATACCGACTAATATACCGTGTATACTATAATATATTTCAGACAACGGCTAGTTACTTCATGTGCTGGTACACTATGCAACAACATTCCGACCTTGCCAAAATGGGACGGCCATGTTTAAACTTCAAAAACAACTACGAAACTGGAGGCAAAGATCGACCGAGAATTGGATCTGCAAACGATAAGACTGAATACGCATGTGCCTTGCTCTCTTTTTGCCCGGGTAATTTTTCATTCCCAACAAGTACCCTTTACCTAATGATAAGGCCCATTTTTATTTTTTTGAAATTCTCCTCAGTCAACCATGCGCATTATGACTTACGCAAGTGTTATAAGATGTATCCAGTCTTTGTGCATCCTTAAAGTTAACCATCCAGCATTCAGAGCCGCGGGTAACTTCTATAGATTAAGAAGTAGGTCCAAGGCAAACACGTACACGTTTGTTAACACTTTTAACACTTTTTGGAATGTGCCCTTAACAATGACATCATAGAAATGCAAAATCCATTTCTTCAATTATATCCTGGTGAAACAATACTCTTATCAAGCACTGAAAGTGAAAATGATTTATACAGTAAGATCAACCCGTTCGTTCCCTAACCAATTGAGTTTTACGTACTATACAGGTCTATTGTATTTTTCCATAAAGATATTTTGGATTTTATGCAACGTTGCTGCCGAAATCAGATCCATGTTGCGGTAAAATGGCAAAGAAAGGCTCTCACATGACGTGGGCCGAGTGCTGGAGACATAACACCAATCCGTGTCATGGTATTCATAACGGGGTTTGCAAAATCGACATGGAGCACAACCGCAACTTTGGGGATCTCGTTCGTAACCGAATCAACTACACGTGTCAATGTAACAAGGTCAGAAGGGGGTTCGAGTGGAGCGTGGTCTTTAAATTCTGCATCGGTGAGTTGTTTAGAATATCGGTGAGAGGTTGTCGAAAATTCTTATGGAAAATTTTGCATTTAATCTAACATGGCCACGGACGTAAATTAATAATAGGAATTATTATGCAAAGATAATTTAATTATAAGGACAATAAAAGTAACATGGACTCTTGACAACGAAGTACAGCGACCATAGATGACTAGATTTTCGTGAATGCAGATTAGAATATCCAATGTCGGAATTCTTCCGAATCCGTGGCATTGTGGGTAAAACGCTTTTGTTGCCAGATAGACATTTCTATGGCGGGAAAACATTATCTATATACCATATAATAGCGTGTGTTTGTTCATTCGTAAAAATTGGTATAAGACGAATTAAATTTCGCAGACAAGGACGAATGCGAAAGCGACGAGTACAGTTGCGGCCGTAACGAAATGTGTCGTAACACGGTTGGCTCTTACGTCTGTAGCTGTAGGCGTGGTTACAGCAAAACACGCGCGGGGGGCGTATGTCGCCGCGTAATCCCGCTGATGGAAATCAGACGAACGTATGATGCAACACCGGCACAAGCTGATCTCGTGATTGGAGGTCGAGGTCAGCGATTGTGGCGCAATCTCTCAACTCGGTTGAAAAATCATGTCATATCATTATTGCCTGCGTACATTTCCTTGCTTCGAATTCTGAATTCATCCCCACCTACCTTTATATCGTCCGGAGTTCAGGTTACTTCTTTCCAGTAAATTTGTATAAATAATCTTCAGTCTGGACTATTTCTTTTGCGTCTTGTCTATAGCAACGTCTGTTTGGTTATTTATTCGATAAAAGTCTTAGTCTGAACTTATTCCATGGGCAGGTAATCCATGGTAATGTCATCTATGTAAAGGTTAAGTACGTTTATAGTCCAAGGTTTTATCCAAGAAAGGCTCCCAGAGGCAGTTTACAGTGTATGTTTATGGCACGTATCAGGGCAGATACAATAACCTCGACATTTGCATATTCCCCTGAAAGGTATCAAACTTATTAACATTTTAAAGACTGCACTATTCTGGGATAAACATTGTATCGTGTTTGTATAATTGACATCTAGACACTGAACTATTTCGCGGGCGGTTGGTTCATAGTGATGCCCCGTCTTTACGTTTTTTCGTAGGTTTGAAGATTCTCAATGCTCTTCTAGGCTACCTCGGTATCTCATCCGGCTCTTCTCGTCTCATGGTTGGATTGCCGCAAATTTTCCACTCTGTGTGGCCCATTTCAACCGTTGAAATATTATTGCTGCGAGAATAAGGATTTTACGTGTTCAGTTGCACCGTTTCATATTGATTTCTTTTCATTTGTGCACTTTCTATATTTTATATATTAATATTACTTGATTGTTGTATTGTATAAAGGTTCGAGTTCTGAATCCCTGCTTTGACATCAATACATTGCCAAATGCAAGTCTTATGAAGTATAGACCTACAATTATATACATGGAGGATACGCGACAATATTTGCCATAGACGCAGGTGGGAACTGGAATACCACGTTTTGAGTCAAAGGTCGAAGCAGAATAATTTTCATGGGGTTACATAGCAAATGTTGCGACAATAAAGTTAATAAAGTTGGTGACTGCAAAAACCACCATGTAATAAAGACTTTGGAAATGCCCGAAAAATGATAACATCTTTGATGTACCTCAAGAGCTGGGTATTGTAAGCATCGGCTTCTTCACCCTCATTCGTTTGGCGTGAGAAAGTCACCTGGTCCTTTTCGTAGCTGACACCTCTCTGCAGTCAAGAAATTTTATCGTATTTCAACCAATGACCTCCCCAAAAAGGTATCTAGAGCACTTTTAAATAGCTTTCTCACCCAGCAGAAACGACGTGAAATGTTAATGGTAATAAGTCATATTTTTGTGCCCCAGGCCAAATGAAACATGACAAGAGACACTTTAAACTATTTTTCTACGATTTCATAGCTTAAACAATCTTTCTGCTTTTATCTTATCTCTGGAATTTGAAACGGTTGGAAGGAATCTCTAAATTTGACACAGATGTTGCGTTGCTATAAATGAGAGTACTTCATATATACTTCGAAGGTGGAACTGGTGTGACGAGTCTACGGTAACTGTATACTGTAGTTTTAGATCGACTTTGCATATCATGACCTGATAGCCACAAATATTCTTTAGACGTTACACAACGTCTCCATACCTTTGATGGTTCACTTTCACTTTCACTCTCCCACTTTACTGTGATGTTTTTTGGTTATTGCTCGGGCACTCTTCAAGCAGAGAGACAAGATTGTGGCGGTCAAGACAGACTTAAAAGCCGCCTCACTTGATTTAATATGAAGACACTTAGGACGTTGCGCCTAACCGAAGAAAACATTTAGATCTAGTAAAGAGTATTACCGGTATATCTGTTTAACCACGATTGACATATAGGTTATAATTATCAGGATGACGATGTTTGTGGCATTTGGCAACGCGGCTGAATAAAACTGAAATATTCATACTGATACCAATACTTATATACTATCAGTGATACTATTGTATGACCTATACTATTGATGATTGTGATGATAGTATCTTTTAGTGATACTCTGGATTTCTTCCAATCTATTGGTGAAAAAAATAAATAATTGTTTCTCATAAAGCCATATAATATCATATGTCATTTGTGGCAGTCAGTCATCAAGAACTGTGGGCATTTTGAAGTTGTGAATACATAGTTATACGGTAGTGAAATACTATAAAGGATTGGGTTAAGGTTAGTTACAGCAAGCTTAATGCTGTTCAGCACTTAACAATACGGTTGCATCATTTTGCAGTTTTTTGCAAGTTATTAGAAAGAAAATTATTCATTTATAACATTTTACTCTTAATGATTCCCACACCGACATATTCACATTTACAATCTAACGATTTTGATCACATATATGAACCGGCAGAAGACACGTTCTTGTTACTTGATGCGCTTGAATCTGACAAGCACCTCCTCAATAAGTTCTCGTTAGTAATTACAGTATATCATTGCTTTTCATGTTCAACCCTCGTAGAATTTTTTGCTGCTAAACCAAATGGACTAATGGAACCATCTAATATTGATAAATGGCCGAGTGAAATCTATCAGTAATCAGTATTATTGGGAATGGAATAGCTCAGTGGTAGAGCAGTGGTATCTGAATCACAAGATGGAGGGTGAAAATCCATGTAATACCATTTCGTTTTTCAATTGTATTTTTGGGCAAGGTACTTTATCCTGATTGCTCTGGTCGACTTAGCCATAGAGAAGTAAAAGGTATGAAGTAAAGTACAACATTTATAGACCGCAAGTATCAGCCAATAAAGGCTTTCAGATGCAGTTTATAAGGAATTGTTTCGGCAGCTATTCAGCGCATATACAATACCTTCGACACTCGCATATCTCCCTGCCAAGCATTTACCCATTTTGGAGACGGATTTACTCCAGCAATCGGGGATGAATGACTTGCTGGGGAGACCATCACAGAAAAGTCGACCGGTCGGAGGTTTTGAACCAGCGACCTTTCGGTTACGAGTCCGGTGTTCCTAACACTCGAATAACTACTTCCTCTAGTACTGGTGAAATATCGTTGTGGCAACACTAATTAATATATACAGGAGAAATTTGTGAGTGGCTTGCCAGTGGGTGTTATACAGCCGTCATCTCTGGTGAGTCCTCACAAACTTGTCATTTGCCAAGCTGCACAAGCGGCTTTAAAGTGCTGAATATAAATACATAATTAACTTTTTATTATAGAATTCCATTCATATGTCTTTTTAATGTCATATTTAACAACCCTGGTTATACTTAATAGCACTTAAATATTTGTGGTGGCCTGTTCAATCTAGTTTTGCTTATAATTCAATATTGGTTTCTAAAGATGTAACACACAGTTGAGGCCAAGTTCAAGCACAGTAAAGACCAAAATTCTGTTGGTTTTTTTTCTGCACTATGTACAAGACTGAAAAAGACATTGATAATATCTAAAAAAAAATTAAATATTATAGTGAAATAACATTCTTTGATGTGTGTATTATATCTATACAATCTGCTCTCAGTTATCCGACATTCATTTATCCGTTAGATGCACATTTTAATGGATCAACTTTTAAGTGGCTTAATCTTGTAAATTATGTATACAAATAAATATTATTTGATAATACTTTTCGTCTGTAATTGAAGTGTTTGTTGTGGTTTGATTTATCCTGCATGACATCACCTGAAACATACAAAAAATGGGTCGGTTTATTTATCCAACAGTGACGCAAACATCTTATGCGAATATTGGGAATGGCCAACGTCGGTTAACTGAGAGCAGACTGTATATACAAGCCTATTTTCAGTCCAAGCGTATGTGTCGAGGTCGGATGTGGTTCTGGCGTGTGCCTCACATTCTTGGCTAAATTGCTCCCACCTTATTCATCAGCATTTTTGTAAGTTTGCGGTTAATTAGCAAACTACACAGATAGAGTTTACTATCTGTATCTTATTTTTGGCCCAAAAGGACCTCAAACCCCGTTTGTCCACAGGGTTTGGGGAGTCTGGGTAGCCTTGGCAGCGAGGTTATGTAAGTGCTTTTTTTCTCCGATGTAGCGGTGCTCCAGATGCGTTCGTCATGGTCTTTATAGCTTCTCTCTCTACACTAACTTAACCACTCAGATAGTAAATAATCATCATTTATGATGGACTTAGTGGAGTCTACGATGTATATACGCTGTCTGTAGACGTTTAGAAGCAGTATCATGAATGGACGATGGTCAGCTGTCTGCCCAGACTGTGGTCTTCCACCGCGGTGTTTCCCCTACTCCTGTAATGGAGGCTAATATGGTTGTGGATGTCATTTTGGCAGCTGTACTGACATCAATGCCAAGGCTGTGGTAGCAGCGGATAGAACGGCCGAGGAGAATGGTGTGACGTTCGAAACTGTTCTCACAGATCTGGTCGGTGCAATGTTAATTCTAGCCTATGTGCGTATGTAGCACGACACAGCACAATAGAGAGCACAATACATAATACAATACATAGCACAATACATAGCACAATACATGGAACAATACATAGCACAATACATAGCACAATACATAGCACAATACATAGCACAATACATAGCATAATAAATAGTATAATACATAGCACAATACATAGCACAATACATAGCACAATACATAGCACAATACATAGCACAATACATACCTCAATACATAGCACAATACATAGCACAATAAATAGCATGTGATTTATATGCGTGTACACTGAGTTAGGATTAACATTTTTCTTTTTATTATTGTTTTATCAACAAGAAACCGCTTATATAATAAACCTATATTGACATACACACCGTACAAAATATTTCAATAGTAGTAGAACTATACACGAATTCTTTACACTTTATACTCAAGTAAAAACAGGTCATTGTTATGTTTTATCTCAGAAGGTTACTTGTTGAAGGGGGTGCTAGGAAGTGTGAACTTTTTGGCTAGCACCGCCCAACCCAATGAAAAGAAGTTGCAATATCAAATTTAGATTAATTCAGTAATGAAATAACATTTAATGGTAAATTCACTAGTGGAACACTCAACAATGGTAGATAGTAGTAATACGACAACTATATCGAATCTGTAATTTATACATGTTATCCTTGACTCTATCAGGTGGGTTTATGTACACATTGGTTGCAGATGGGGGGCCTCGAGGAACGATTGGCGGGCCTGGTGGATGTATTGCTTTTCAACCCTCCCTACGTGGTCACCGACAACTCTGAGGTAATGCTCAGTACAATTAGACATGATGATCTTATAAAAAATGGAATCGTACAAGGCTTAAACTTTTTTGAGACGAATGTCTCTCTCAAATGTGATGTGTTTTATCAAGCTCAGGCTGTGTAACCAATTAGCATATAATATATAACAGGTATATGCTGCATAATCACGTGAGAGTAAGTAATACTGAATGAGTGAAAGAAACACTAACAATATAATCAATATGCATCTAAAATGGCCGAAAAACCGATGGTGTAAGATGATTGATAGAGAAAAAACATGGGTGAGACATAATAGAATAAAGATCACATGATGCAGATAGAAACGGCAATGGGTGTGCAGTATAGTGTACAGTGCACAGAAAAAAGCAAAGCCAACTGCAGGGGGTGACAAAATATGTATAGCAGAAGTATGTAGTATCTGGCTAGGTAATATCGTCATGCGTGACTAACATTTTAGATGACTATAATTCTTTTACATGTGCATTCAAATTTGTTCTATTTATGTTTGTGCTGCTGTTTCCTGGAGCTGTGTGGCATAGATCGCTCAAGACACGAAGTTTTCAGGTTGGCGGTCGCAGTATCCAGGCATCGTGGGCAGGGGGAGATAATGGAAGGGTCGTGACTGACAGACTATTGCCCATTATCAGTCAGCTTTTATCGCCAGATGGCATTTTTTACATTGTTGCGATCAAGGAGAATAAACCAGGTAACTGCGGGAACAATGTACAAAATACATTCTTTTATCTTTTATGGAAGAAATTTACTCTTAAATCATTTTTTGTGTTTTTTTTAGATTTTAGTACACAATGTCCAGACGATATTGTCGATATATAATCCATGATATTCTGCTGTGTTTTAAGTTTACTACTTTCAATGTTTCAAATCTTGTTATACTGTAAAATTTACATTTACATTTAATGCAATTTCAAATGTAAAAAAATTGTTCAGTGAGGGGAGACAATCTCTTATCAAAGGTATACTCACGGTATAAGGGGGGTAATTGCACTCATTTAATGGATAATTGACTACATCCTTCATTTTATCGTTGGCAGATGAGATAGCAGCTATTCTTGGGAAACAGGGGCTCTTTATGGAAACTGTCCTGTCGCGCAGATCAGGTTCAGAACATCTCAGTGTTCTGCGTTTTTCCCGCCATCGCTACATAGCACAGGCTATGCCATCTCGCTCACAGTAAACTGCCGTTTTTACATTGTGTATTACCCGGGAGTCAGCAGTGAGCCAATGACATGGATGTTAAATATTAATCGATAACGCCAGGGTTGTGTTGATCCGCGATTACTTTCAAGCCAAAAGTGCCGTGCAGAACCCATATAATCCTGTTAGTCTCAGCAGAGGTTCAGCACGGCGTCTGCTCGCTGACTTTGCTGAATGTCTCCAAATGTAACTCATTCTTAAGTGTAGTGGTGCACCATGAACTGCAGTTCCTGATCAAACTAAAAACCAGGAAAATACACGAAAATATCTTTCTCTATCACTGTAGTCCGAACCCATAACCTCCATATTACGGGTTTAGTGCTCTGCTAGATGAGCCACAAAGCCAGACTTATTGCTGTGTTTTCTATTGACAAGAATAAGGACATTCATGTTAAATAAGACTCCAGAAGTTATAAAACTGGGCTAACTGTATAAATACCGTGACTGCAGGACTACTGGCATTACTGGATGCAGGATATCTTGTCTACAACTGATTCATTGTGCCTTTTAACAGTACCATTGGGTTAATATCAGACCAATATCAGAGCAATCTCTTTCGTATATGCGTTGGTAAAGCGCCAGAAAAATCATTTGGATGTTGTGGTTTTGGCCTCAAAATCAAAAATGTTTTTACATATCTGTGATGATCCATTTCTGTTATTAGAATATTTTTACCTCAGTCTTCAATTTTACCTGGAACTGCCTCAAATATATTAAATTAACAGAAAGTTCTTTATTACTTAATTTGTCCACTATAAACACCATGATTGTATCAAAAAAAGTAGTTTCATATTTTTTAAATAAGCAGTAGAGCTATAAATAAATATACTTAAGAGTTAATTTACAAATAAGCTATCCAATTGTTTATCCCTGTCCTACGAGTTTTGATAAAAAATAAATCCATGCTCTGCTTCAAATATTGTATATATCTTTATTCCATAAAAAACACAGTATTTCATCACATAATTATATTTTGTGATGTATAATGATAAAGGCATTGTTATTCCATTGTGAAGGCCATCATTCACCATTTATAAAAAGGCCCTAAGTACTCAGTTGTTAACCAGACGAATGAATTAGCCTAACTAATTAAAGTGAGAGAAAACACCGTAGTGCAAACCACCAAGAATCTGGGCAGACATTTGATATTAATCTATACGCGCCAATCACTCCAAATGGTCAGACAGACTAATTATGCCACAGACCCAGCTTTCTGCGATGGTTGATGATTTTGGCCCGTATCAACATTAAATCGCATCTCCAAGCTCGTCAAGAAGGGTGTTCTTACACAGATCACTACATACCTTAGGTCTAACTCTTTATTTGAGCGATATCAATCTGCTTACCGCCGTCATCCTAGTACTAAATCTGTTTTGCTGCGTGTCAGCTCTGATATTTATCAGTTATTTGACAATTCGTCTACGTCTGTTGTGCTAATTTAGCTCGATATATCCGCCGCTTTTGATACCATAGATCACGACATTCTGCTTCGTCATCTCGAATGCTGCTATAATATCGATGGCCATGTACTTGACTGGCTACGGTCATATTTGTGTGAGAGGCGGCAGATCGTTGTCATTGGTGATCATAAATCCTCTCGCAGATTGCTTCTCTCTGGAGAATAATCTTCTCTTTGAGATTAGATCCATAAGTTCCTTTTCCACTTTTAAGCAATGACTCAAGACCCATCTTTTCTCTGAGTCACGTAAACTCGCTCACATTGTTATGCTGTGTGCTTAAATCCCTCCACTAAACTTCTGAACTGTTAACTGCTCTTAGAGCATGTTTTACGTGGCATAGAGCGGTATATTAAATAACCTATTTATTTTATTTTATTTACTAGCAATGAGATAACGAGATAGCAGAGAAGTATGGCCATAGAGACCATCCAGAGACGGTATGAAACGCAGCAATGTCAGAATGAGGAAGCTCTTATGTAATCACGTGGCAAAACCACTCAAACCCCATCAGCAGACAGGTTTTAGGGTGCTTTTTGATAAAAATCGCTAAAGGTAGAATATTGGATAGACAGTATATCGAACCAGAGTCAAAACAAAATTGATAAACATGCGTATCTTTCGATGAAAGGTTCTGTAAAAAGTGAATAGAAATTTGGTAATTAATAGGTGGACCATAGTTAAGATGTTGGTAACAGTTTAATTGTTAAAGTAACAGCATATTAGTTAATTTGAACTATCATAGTACAGCTATATGTATTGATAACTAAATATTTGTTAATTCCTATTAAAATACATATATACAATGAAGTACATCAACACAGTTTTAAAATAAAGTCAACATAAATATTACGAAATATTTTTATATTAAAAATAATCATAATATCACAATATAAAATAGAATTTCCATACAACAGAATAATTACATCAACTGTCAGCTGCTATTTTAAGGAAAACAAATGACATTTATTTAGCAATAATGTCGAACAATTACATTTCATAAGACAGATGAAGCATATTACATATGCGAAAGCCGAAATCTCATGAATAAATTCAATTAGTCTCAAAAGGTGTTACCCTTGATTTTTTCTTAATTTATAAGAATAATACAGCTACTCTTTTAGAATTTCCATACATTTTATCAAGATATGAATCTGTATATGAGTTTATACCGTGAATTCAATAGATATGAAAGTGATTCTAAATATAAGAGGCCAAATTGGCCTCAGCAACACATTCTGAATATTAAAAAATAAAAGTGGCGTATCAAGCATCAAATAAAAATAAATATCCTTTTCATCAGATCCCGGAAGTATATTTGAAGAGATACATTGTACATAATTTTGGACATCCCTAGAGCAAAGGGAGTTAAGTCAATGAAAATAAAATATAAATTTCAGCAGAAGTAGAAGAAGCTATTTTTGAATGCTTTTCTAAGGTTATGGGTCACCGAATGCTCTTGACTCCTGTGTTGTTCATACCTTAAACAAGTGACCGAAAATTAATAAATTCTATAAGAAGTTGTGGTATGTTCAATGTCTGCAAGTCGCCAAGCATGTGACGACGGACACTCCTGCGCACCGCGACTCTCGACCAATCAGAAAGCTTCATACTGCGTCGTATTGTTGACACGCGTTTATCATCTGCTATTGGTAGCTCTACATCTGACACCGCGATTCCTGCTTTAATCGCTATGTTGAATGTGTCGTCGTGAAGTCCTGTTATTGAGGATGGTAATGAAAAAACGTCAAGAGCGTCTTGATCATATTTAACAAAATCACGATTTAATTTTCGGAAAGTGCAACAATTTTGCAATAACGACGTTAGAGCGTAAGTGTTGTTTTTCTCGGCAGCACTCACAAGTAAGGAATAACCCTTAATGATGAAATTTGCGTTTTTTGTACTTTCTGCGAGTAACTGATTGAAACAGAATTTCCATTCGTCACATATCTCTAATGGCATCAACAACAGTATTGCTTCATTGATATCCCTATAGTACTCGGCCAAAGTAACAAAATTCAGTCCAACTTGTTTAGAGTATGCTGATATCAGCTCAATGATTATATCGGAATAAGCGAGACTCGATGCTAAACATAACGGAGTCATTGCTACGTCATTAATGTCGTCTGCTAGATTAATGTCGGCTCCGTAAGTCAACAGTAATCTTACAATATCAGGGTTCTTGTTGTAAATTGCTACTGTGATCGGCTGGTGTTTAGAGAAGCTGCTAACGTCGACTGTTTCACACGTTTTTGTCGATATCAGTCCCACGGAACAACCATTGCTCAAACACGCTTTAACCAACGCGAAATTATTACTTAATATTGCAGATATTATAGCTCTATGTCCGCCGCATGGGCACGTAGAAAACTGAAAACCACGTTGGATAAACAGCTCAAACGTTTCGCTCTCGAATTCAGAGAGTACGAACCATTGCACGACCGAGCATAAATTGATGTTTGCTATTTTAGGAATTAGTAGTTGAGCGCAGTTCCACGACTTCGCAAAAATACATTCTTGCACCAACTCGACGGCGATATCATGAGTGAAGAATTCCGTTGCACAATGTAGCAGAAGTTCGAGACATTGGGCGTTGTTCCACTGACAGGCTTTGAGAGTCACACTCCGCATGAAGTCACTAAGCATATCCTGGTGTTGAGTGTCGATTCTAGATGATTCATTAAGGATGTCGAGTAGATAGAGGAACGAGTCGCTGTTGAAGTCAGTTAGAAGGCTCGCTGCTAAAGCATCCATTGTTCTTGGAACCGTGTTTTCTACGTCCACATCTTGAAAAGAAAACGTATGAACAAAATTATCTCGGTATTATTTATATGTAGTATGTAGCGGGAATAAAAATCACTGCACTGATAACCGCAGGAGTGGTGGATTACTAAAACCAAAGCTATTTAATATAATAAACATATGTAGATTTAGAATAATAATAATAATATATGTAAAATAATAACAGCTATAGGATATTAAAACATATAGCTACGTTATTGCGCTAACTACAACCAATATTACACGTTCAAACAATATTATATATTACTATATAAACCGGTTTAATGCAGAGCATTACACTCCACAATGGTATTCGTATCTTGATCTTGTGCCAATGACTGCCAGACCTGCAACTGGATTGGAGTGCTGTTGGCAGGTACTCTTAAAATCATTAATGATTTAGCCAGTAATGCGGGATTGACCACTGTGGCGATATTCTTCGTTATCTAGTACGCGCGCTCACACAGTCGTTTCTTGTTTTTATCTGGGGTAGTGTGTGACTTCCCAACGTCAATGGCACAAACAACTCGGCCCATTGAGTAACTCCAGCAGAAATGCCACACACCAATATTGATCTGATGAGTTTGATTTAATAGGACTCAATTCTTTTGATATCACTTCGCAATAGTTGAACATATATTGACTTGAACAAATCGTTCATTTTTATAATCAAAGAATGGCATAAACAATATAATGTGTGTACATGCACGATAAACATTTCATTGACCCTATCTAATGACCTGTAATAACTATGCAGGCTATAAAATGATGCATTGAAACCCGCTGTAGGATGATATTAAACTATATCGGCATTGTCTAGTTTGAGCGGAAATGTCATGTTAGTATATGCATAAAATGCAATACAAGACCAAAAGTATTATAGTATCCAAAGGGTTCCTGTTATTTCATAAACATGGTCGTGGCCGACGCAATCCCGAGTTTCAAACATGTCAAATCAATAACAATCAGATATATACTAGAAGATCGAGCTATAACTCGCTATATAACTATAGTTATATAGCTATAACTATAATGATAGTTATCGAGCTATGTACATGCACGCATACCTTTATGAAATTCGTATACCATTAGGCATTAGCCACTGGACAACATGCCAGTGCTTGAATAATGCATAGAGAAGTACTGCATAATAAATTATTTGTTGGCGATTAGGTGGTGGTGAATAATTCAACGAGTCAACAAGATTATTTCGTACGAATTTCGCGTATAAGAGCTCGTATAATTATGCTGTTGCACAATAAAACTATTAAAGATAGATCCAAAACTATCCATGTAGGAAATGGTTGAGCACCACCCTAGTTTCTAGGATAAATCCAGATACGAGAGGATATATCTGAAACATCGTGGGATGTATGGTTTCATCAACGTATGTAGTCATTGAAAGACCCTTAATAGCCCAATTTTTAAAATACCGTGTATGGGTTTTAACTAGGGCCAATAGTTTTCCGTTTTGCGGAAAACGGACAAATTTCGCGGAATCGGCAAAAATAACGCGGAAAACGGG